>CAUYLG010055793.1:0-36721 GCA_963573385.1 Cacajao melanocephalus | reverse complement strand
TCTCCATTGTTAAACACAATTATTGGCATAATAGAGGTTTTTAATACCCATTTTTAGACTGCATTCTAGCCTGGGCAGTAGAACAAGAATCCTGTTCTCTCTCCCTCTTTTTCTTCCTCGTTCTTTCTCTCATACATTCTTTTTCTTTCTTTCTTTCACTCTCACTTTCTTTCCTCTCTTTTTCTTTCTTTCAAAAAAAAAATAAAATAAAATAAAATAAAATAAAATAAAATAAAATAGTTATCTCTAGGGAGTTGGCTGTGGATGGGGAGGGTTGGGCAAGGAACTGTTCTTTCCATTATAAGTTCCTTGTACTATTTGATTTTAAAAGTCACATACATATATTACTTTTAATTAAAATCCTTTCCACATAGAAATTTGCCACAGGAGTTGAAACAGATTATCAAATCAATTTAAGTGAACTTAAAGCAATAGTTTATTTGCTGTAAAAATGTTTTCATTTATTGAGGGTTTTTCCCCAAGGGAAATGAATATTATATCAAAGAAATCAACTCTTCATAAAGAATATTTTTCAATTGCAACAATATCCAACTTTTAATTGCTTTATTTTAAAAAGGAGATTTTTCATGGTTAGTTGAATTCAAAGCACTCAGAGTGCAATTTGGAGAATTTTCAAAAGGTAACCATTTCTCTAGATATTTGGGCCTTGTAGACGTAATGTTTCAAGGGCAAATCTGTTGACCATAAGATTGGTCTCCTAAAAATATAAATATACCTTTAAGTAACACAGAACTAAATTATATTTAAGTAATTATTATTTTAAGGCAATCAGCCATGTGTGTGAGTTTAAAACTTCCAAAAGCTCTTTGCTTTGAAAGAATGTGGAAAGAGACAGACTTGTCCCTAGAATTATCTTCCCAGCATCTCTCCAACCTTACCACCTGACCAGCTCCACTCATATTTCGGGACTCAACTCACATAATCTTCTCGATGTCATAATCCCTTTGTGTTCTCACTTGTACCCTACACAGACACCTGTCACTGCATTGTTTGTATGTTTACCCCCATCTGGAAGTAGAAACAGGTGCTTCATATCCAGCTTTGTATCTTCTAGTGTCTAGTCCAAGGCCTGCCACCAGGTAGCAGCCGTATGAATTTAGATGAATAGATGAATCGTCTGTCCTGCCCAGATCTGTTTTTGGTTTATTTTGCATATATTAAATGTGTTGGTTCATTTAGAAAAAAAGATTAGCAGAAAAGCCTATAGACAATGATACAGTATATTTTAAGTGTAAAGAAAATAGAAAAGTTAAATTGTTGACTATTGGAGGAGCATAGAGATTATTTTCACACTATACTTCTATTTTCTGTTTCATTCCCTCTGTTACTTTATTTCCCTCCTAATTCCAAAACAAAGGATCTGAAGTAACACATAATAAAATATATACAAGTGTGTATCAGAAGGAGCATAAGTGGTAAGACGGTTGTAGCCCACCCAGGAAAGGTGTTCTTCTGTTTTATAATTATGGATCCCCTATGTGCCAGGCAATGTGCTTGGCATCAAGGATGAAAAGGTGATATGACCCTGCTCATGTGCAGATTAGATTATAGTAGAATAAAATTGTTTCTCTAATTGAACAGTAAATTAGATTCTAAGATTTGAAAATGCGAAGAAAAGAGCAAACACTTTAGGATAAGTTGTTTTCATTATGTGTGATAAAATATTTCAGGAAAGACACTATATTCCTCTTAGACACATACATCAAGATTAAGTGAGAGAATGTATATGACATGAAAGTACAAATAAATGTTAGCTATTACATAAGAGACACTAAGCAATGTTTCAATGGTGACTTTGCTGAGGATACTGAAGAATGCAAGATGGATCTAATGCTTGAGCACAATATATGCCTCCCAAAGCTTTCTGTTTTAAGTGTCCATTCTGTGGGATTGGTAGAGGCCTAATTCAGGTCCGTTAAACCTTCCTCTCTTTTTCAAGGGCTTAAAATAGAAATTAAGTTGCAACATAAAATAAAATTAAATATGTTGCATTCCTAATTTTATGGACTCATTCATCCTAATTCATGGTGGTGGGGGTAGGGGGGTCATCTGGAATTGCTGAGGATCCCTGTCCAGTATTGCTATCTGTACTGCAGACTGACTACAAACCCTAGGATTAGAGCTAAGTCATTTGAGCAGTAGCCCTGTAGTGAAGAAAAATTGGAAAGCAGAGATGATGTGGATTCTTGGAACTCACTTTCAGTGAACAGTTTTTAGACTGAGTTTGCAAGAAAACCAAGGAAGCTTTAAAATCTCTGGTTAGACAGTGTAGTTAGTAGATGAAAAGAATAACGTAAGTGTTAAACCCTTCTAGAGTTTGCTGATAACATTAACTGCATTGATTCCAAGGAGTATATCCAGAAATGAGCAATATTAATATGATGGAACTGACTCCATTTTATGCTTGGCTGCTGGTAGATTTCCCAATCCATGCCAGGCATGGTGGCTCATGCCTGTAATTCTGGCATTTTAGGAGGCCAAGGTAGAAGAATTGCTAGAGTCCAGGAGTTTGAGACCAGCCTGGCCAACATAATGAGACCCCATCTCTACAAAAAAAAAAAAAAAAAAAAAAAATTAGGCGTAGTAACACATGCCTGTAGTCCTAGCTACTCAGAGGGGCTGAGGTGAGAGGATTGCTTGAGCCCAGGAAGTGGAGGCTGCAGTGAGCTGTGATCATACCACTGCGCTTCAGCCTGGGTGACAACATGAGACCCTATCTCAAACAACAGCTACAAAAAAGAACATCTCAATCCTCCTTGTTTCTCTCTGTCTCATACCTGGGAAAGCTGATAAGAAAGTAGGGGTGAACTTTCATTTGGGTGCTGGTGAAAAGTTTAAACCAAATATGGAATCTTGACCCTGGTCTCAACTTCTAACTGCCATAAAAACCTCCAGCCAGTCTTCTTTCCCTGTTCTCTGAAGAACTCCCAAACCACTACTGGGGCTGAAAGGAAAAAAGAAACAACGACAGCAAAACAAAACTTAATACAATGAAAAAATGAACAGCAGAAAATTGGAGAGGGGGGAGCAAGTAACATACCTAAAAGAAAGTATAAAATAAGATGGCTTAGGTAAACCCAAATATATCAGAAATTGCAATAAATATGAATGAATTAAATTTTTGTTTTAATCAAAAGATTGTGGAGTAAGTTAAAAAAATAATTCTCTACATTATTTATAAGAAATATATCTTTTAAAACACCACACAGAGAAGTTGAAAATAGATTTATACACAGCAAATGGGAAGAAAAGTGAAGTGGTATAGCAGTATATCAGACAAAATTAAATTAAATGCAAAAACAGAGTGGAACGAAGAAGAATGTTTCATATGTTATAAGTACAATACACCAAAACATGGAATGATCTTGAACCATTTTAAAGCAAAAATTGTTAATACACTGGGTAAAAATGACAAATTCATAATCATCATGTGGTTTTTCTGAGAAAATCTGTTTACGACCTGAATATAAGACCCAGACTTTGTCTTACATAGAGTTTTGGAGAAGAATGCAGATGCTAAGGTATTGGTGGATTTTTCCCAAAGTGGGAATGCTCAGGAAGTGCTTGTCCTTTATCTGTAGAAGTATGGATACTCCAGCAAGAGTTGCTGATTGGTTGATATGAAATGAGCTCATTAGGGTGAAGCTGTGACTGATGGACTGACTTTGTGTTTATTTTATTTTATTTTATTTTATTTATTTACTTACTTACTTAGAGGTGGAATCTCACTTGGTCTCCCAGGCTGGAGTGCCTTCTGGGTTCAACCTCTGCCTTCCGGGTTCAAGTGATTCTTCTGCCTCAGCCTCCTGAGCAGCTGGGACTACAGGTGTGTGCCACCACGCCTCACTACTTTTTGTATTTTTAGTAGAGACAGGGTTTTACCACATTGGCCAGGCTGGTCTCGAACTCTTGATCTCATGATCTGCCCGCCTCGGCCCCCTAGAGTGCTAGGATTACAGGCGTGAACCACTGCACCCAGCCCTTGGCTGACTTTCAGAGCCACTTTACTGATGCATAATTGTCAGCAACCAATTAGGACATGTACAAACCCAGTTCTTATGTTTATTTGCTTCTCTAGCCAAAGCAAAATCAATGCTTTTCCACAAAGAGAGAAACTTTTATTCTTAAAATAGTGCCTTCAAGGAGCCTATAGTGTAGTAATGGGGATAAGACAAGTATACAAATAACTGCTATACAAAATAAAGCATCTGTAATGAATGCTGGAAGTCCAGAGATCTCAGTTTAAATTGCTGCTGTGTGATCTTGGGTCAGTCAATGAACACTTTCAGATTTCAGTTTCCAAAAATGGAAATAATGAGCCCCGGTCACTTCACAGTGATGAATGGACATATCATGAATTACTGTAATATGTAAAAATACTTGGCAAATTGGTACCAAGTACAAAAAAGACATTATCATTATCTGCTGAAAGAAGACACAATCAGAAACTTTTTTTGTTTTTGAGACGGAGTCTCGCTCTTATCACTCAGGCTGGAGTGCAATGGCGCAATCTCAGCTCACTGCAACTTCCACCTCCCAGGTTCAAGTGATTCTCCTGCCTCAGCCTCCCAAGTAGCAGGGGTTATAGGCATCTGCCACCATACCTGGCTAATTTTTGTATTTTTAGTAGAGATGGGATTTCACCATGTTGGCCAGGCTGGTCTCGAACTCCTGACCTCAGGTGATCCACCTGCCTCGGCCTCTCAAAGTTCTGGGATTACAGGTGTGAGCCACTGCACCTGTAATCTAATCAGAAACTTTTGAGATTAAGAGCAAAAGAATCATTGCACCTAGAAAATTGGAAGAGGGAAAGTTGGGCTCAGGAAAGAGATCATATTGGTATGAGCCTTGAAAAATGGCTTCATGTCATAAAGGAGTCCAACACAGAGAGGACTAAGGTAAAGTAAGTGCAAAGGCATGATGTGGAAAAAAGACAGAATTGACAAATAGTATGGAAAATAGAAGTATAGGCAACAGAGCTGCAAAAATTATATGGAACTTAACCTAGAATATTAGACTATAGGGTTAGACTTTGTTCAATAGAAATGTACAGTCTCTGAAGGGTTTTGAACCACATTTTTCTAAACATGTGCCTTGGCAAGACACATCTGATCTGTTAAATGACTGCAGAATAAATTGGAGGGGTGAGACTGGTGGTAGAGTAGCAGACAGAAGACCTTCACAGTAAATCTTAGGAAGGCATTAATGGCGCCTTAATGGAGGTGACATTATGAAAATAAAGGGGACAGCAACAGAGAAAACAGTGCTAGGGCAGAGCCAGCAGAGTATGATTAGATCTGATGGCAAGAGTTAAGATAAGTCTGAGATTTCAAGCACCAGCGACTAGAGAGGAGATATGGGAAGTCAGAAGGAGATGATTTGGAGAAGATGATGACAGATTTATATTTTTGGACGTTAAAAGTCTGGGAGACATGCAGGGACCATAAAACTATCATGTCTAGAGCTTGCGAGTGAGATCCAGCTAGTGTGTGTGTGTGGTGGGAGGTGTGTGCTTAGGAGTCATCCACACTAAATTGACAGTTAAATAACAGGAGTAAATACTGTGTGAACAGAGAGCTTAAGACAGAATCTTGGGAACTTATGTTTAGTGGGTAGGAGAAGAAAGTGGATTCATAAAAACAGAGGGGAGAAACTTTAGGAATGTAAGAGGATACCCAATAAAGTGTACCTTAGGTAAAACCTAAAAACAATTTAGTTTAAGGAAAGAGTATGTAAGAAGTCAGTTATGCTTTCAGTTAAGGCTGCACTGAGGTAGAGTAACATGAATTCTTAGATGTTACTGGATTTGAAAAGAAGGCAGTCTTCATAAAAGTTTCTACGGCCCAATGGCACATCTAAAGAGTAGCAAGGAAAAATAAATGTGCATGTAGGATATCTTTTAAAGACATTTAGCAGCGATAGTAGAGTTGAAATAGAATAGAAGTATCAGAAGAGAGATTTTTAGAATTATTAATAAGCAGGCAGAGAGGAAAGGGCAGGGAAAAGGGAGAGATTGAAGATGCTGAAAAGAGAAAACAAAATTGGTAAAGCAAATTTCCAAAGGAAGTAGGAGGTGTGTCATGTTCTACAGGAGAAAAGACACTTCTTCCCCAGAAAAAGAAGAGTGAAGGAAATGTTTGTGATGGTCTAGACAGAAAAGTTGAGGTAGAGATGGGAAATTAAAGAAATTGTAACTGAGTGGTCTTGATTTCCTCTATACATGGTGAATTCATGTAGAAAGAGTCATAAGGTGAGTATCGAATTGTAATTTCAGAAAGAAAAAGGCTTGGGTAGGAATGCAGTTAGAGGCTTACTAAGAGATACCTCAAAGGGGTTATCAGCTACCAAGCAAGGATGAAATCGAGTTAGCGTTTTGTTAACTCTAAATCAGTAATTAATTTTAAGAGTAGAATTATAAGTGGTAGGTGATATTCCGCAGATTGCATTGTTTCATCTAAAAACTTTGGTGGAAGGAATCATTTGCATGAGAGTAGGAGAACTGGCAATATCGGGCTAGAAATAGGCAAAGTGGCCCAATAAAAGGTCAAAGGAAAAGGAGGTTTCAGAAATTGAAAAAAAAGAGTGTCTATTGCAGAGACATCCTAAGTTAAGCAGGGTATGGATTAGGGGTGAAGCCATTTGGATATCTGTCTCCTCCAAATCTCATGTTGAAATGTGGAGCTGGGGCCCAGTGGGTGGGAGGCCTTTAAGTCATGGAGGCGGATCCTTTATGAATGGCTTAGTGCCCTCCCTCCCCATGGTAATGTGGGACTTTTCCCTCTGTTGGTTTAGCTGAGAGCTAGTTTAAAGGAGCCTGGTGCCCCCTCCTCTCTCTCTTGCTCATTCTCTCACCGTGTAACATGCCTGCACCCCCTTCACTTTCTGCCATGAATAAAACTTCCTGAACCTCACCAGAAGCTGAGCAGATGCTAGTGCCATGCTTGTACAGCCTGTAGAACTATGAACCACATAAATCTCTTTTCTTTATAAATTGCTCAGTGTCAGGTATTCCTTTATAACAATGCAAAACAGACAGGTATACTAAGGAAGGCAGATGTTCTGGCAGAACAGAAAGGAACTAAAGAGCTTGGAAGCTCCTGTGGACAAGACTAAGGAACCAGGTGGCCGTTATGAAGGGGAAGGTCTGAGTTCCAAAGTCTTGGAGAGCAAACAAAACGGCATGGATTGAGGTTCTCTGTTGGTAATGCCCTGAGAGTCAGAAAATCACTGGAGATGAAGATCTCTGTAGGTTAGATGAAACAGCCTTGGTGCCAGTGTGTTAGAAAGAAGGGTTCTCAGTGAGAAGGAGGCTGTCACCAATGATGAGGAGAGCACAGGACAACAAGAGGATGGGCTGCGGCTGACGGAGATCATCAAGGAGATGGGACATTGAATAAAAGGTCAGGTTACTGTGGAGAATCGCCACAGAGAAGACATAGATGAGCAGTGATTGCTTTAAAAGCCCATGGTTGAACACCCTCTGGTCAGATGGCAGAGTCCTGCCATGACCCTCCTACAGGAATCCTTTGTGAATAACTCTGTTCTGTTCGTAAGGCAATTAGGAAATGAAGAGTAGGCATTCATAACGCAGTGTGGCTTCACAGGCTTCACCAAGATTAGGTGTTTAAGAATGCCTGCCTCCTGTGGCTTCTTGATGTGTGGGGTCACTCAATTAGGCTTCACTTGGTTTAAGCTAACTCAGAGGTTTTCTGCCTTTGCTAAAAGGACAATGCCCTGGAGATGCCATACATTAAGCATAATCAATCATTCGCACTGATGAGTGAATGGATCTTTGATAGGACACGATGGAGATAGGGCAGGAGAACACTGAGCATCAGAGGATGTAGGGTACTAATGCCTCTGAGGAGCAAAGGGAAAGGCTGAGGGTGTCATCTTCCTGGCCTGGAAGAGAAAACCTGGCAGGACTTAAAACAGCAGGCTTCATAGAACTGCGCAAAGATCCTTGGGATTTCACTTTCATTTGAAGAGTTTGATATCATGTTTGAATACTGGAGTCAGACCTCTTGTATGTACAATACTGGCTTAAAACTGCTGCCATTTTAGATGGCCATAGATGGTCTACATCTTGACTTGTATACAGTAGCACCCTCCAACAGAAATATAATGCAAGTTACATTTGTGAGCCACAGATGCTGTTTTAAATGTTCTGGTACATACATTTTGAAAAGTAAAATAAAATAGAGGAAACTAATTTAAATAATATACATTATTTAACCCAGTAAAACCAAATGTCCCCAAAGCCCTTTTTCCTTGGAATGGCCATTTCAACATGTAATCAAATTCTGAAAGTTACCGAGATATTTCTTCTTTTTCTTTTTTTAACTAAGTCTTTGAAGTGCAGTATATGTTTTACACTTAAACAGTGCATCTCAATTTGGTCTCGCCACATTTCAATTGCTCAATAGTTGCATATGGCTGATGGCTACCATACTGGAGTGCTCAGGTATATCATTTAATATACACCCGTGTCTAAACCCAGTTCAGATAATATGTGTCTGGGGGAATTAGGAAGAGGAAGGGTTGAAGGAAGGCTGAATTTCTCAGGTTGAGAAATTCTTCATGGAATTTAGGATGGAGTTTCAAATTAAAATGGGTGGAAAAGAGGTGAGAATAGGCCATTCCAAGGAAAAAAGGCTTTGGAGACGCTGGGAGTAGAGAAAGTAGAAAAAATAGAAAGTTCAACAATCCCAGAATAAAGGGAGCAGAGAAAGTCAAGAGACCATCTAAGTGTCTAATTAGCTGAAAGCAGTGGCATTATTCCCCTCCATCTTTACAGCTGTTACCTCTTTGGGTGTGACTTCCCCAGATTTATACCATGATCCAGAGACCTCTCACTTTCCTCCCCACTGTGAATGTAAGCAACAAGGCTAGGCTGAGCTGAGTGCATTGATAGAATGTTGATTGTCTGTAACCGAGTTTTCACTTTTCAGATTTGTCCTTCACTCCACAGCTTTTGATCCTGCACCCAGCAGCATTTTATGAAGGACTAGCATGGGGGTGTGGGGAGATGACAGAAAAAAAAAAAAAAAAGGAAAGAAAATGTCCTCACAAAACAAAAACAGTATTTTCAAAATTCACTCTGCTGCTTTCAGACTGTTTCCATCAACCCTCTTATTCATTTTGATTTATTTCTATCCGTAAGCAGACTAACGCTTCTCTGTGCTTTTATTGTTCTTCAAGAATAGGCCTTCTATTGGAGGAAAATAATGTCTCTACGACCACCACTTTGCTCAATGCAGATCTTCATTAATCTGCAGTCACAGAACAGGCTTTTAGCAGCGAGCACTTTTGATGGGAATTGAATTTGATATTGCATTATGGTTGCAGGGAGTCTCACAATAGACTGTGTTCTTTTCTGTGTCTGAGCACAATCAGAGAGACCCAATTAAATAATTTGGTGCAATAATGGAGAACAAAAGAGTATGAGGGCTTAAAGTGAGGGCTTCAGCATTTGTATTCTCTCGTTTCTGTATCATGTTAATTAATTTCCCTCAAAACCGAAAGAAAGAACACAATGTAGAGCAGCAGAGCTCATCTACAACATGTAGACACTTTAAACGCAGACACTGCACCAAATGGACTCCTAAAAAAAGGGCAGTGGATTCGTTTCCTAGGGCTGCCATAACAAAGTCCCCCAAACTGGGTGGCTTAAAACAACAAAAATGTATTCTCTGGCAGTTCTGGAGGCTAGAAATCAAGGTGTCAGCCGGGCCATGCTTCCTCTGCAAGGTAAAATCCTTGACTCTTTCTAGCTTCTAGTGGTGGCCATCCATCCTTGGCTTTCCTTGGCTTGTAGCTGCATCCCTTCAATCTCTGCCTCCATCCTCACCTGGTATCTCCCTATGGGTCTCTGTCTTTACCTGGTGTTTTCCTCCTCTTATAAGAATACCAGTCATATTGGAGTAGGGTCCATCTTGATGATCTCATCTTAACTTCATTATATCTACAAGGACTCTATTTCCAAATAAGGTCACATTCACTGGTACCAAAGGTTGGGGCTTCAATATATGTTTTACCAATAAGGGGAAATCTATGCATTTCCATGTAAAGAATAAAGTTGGTACTCATACCAATTCTGAATGATCCCATTCTGTCCAGGTGGCAGTAGCAGCCATTGCTCCCTATGCGGTCGAAGAGAGAGCACTCTGGAGTTCTCTGAGAGCATTTTTTTTTTTTTTGAGACAGAATTTTGCTCTTGTTGCACAGGATGGAGTGCAGAGGCATGATCTCGGCTCACTGCAACCTCCGCCTCCCGGGTTCAAACGATTCTCCTGCCTCAGCCTCCTGAGTAGCTGGGATCACAGGCATGTGCCACTACGCCCAGCTAATTTTTGTATTTTTAGTGGAGACGAAGTTTCACCATGTTGGCCAGGCTAGTCTTGAACTCCTGACCTCCCAAAGTGCTGGGATTATAAGCATGAGCCACCATGATAGCATCTTATAGTCAATAATGTGACTTTATAATATAACTGGAGATGTGAAAATGAACACAGCAGTCTAAGAGGACAATGACCTAGTCAGACTCAATTGTTTATGTAACTTTAATCAAATACTTGATGAGCACACCAGAAACTTTGAATGCTGACTTTGTTTAAAGTTGTCTTCAGCACATAAAAATGATCATTATGAGCTGAGTGTGGTGGCTAACTATAGTCCTTGCCACTTGGGAAGCTGAGGCAGGAGAATCATTTGAGCCCAGGAACTCAAGACCAGTCTGGGCAACATAGCGGGATCCCATCTCTATGAAAAAATTTTAAAACTTAGTCTGGAGTGGTGGCACATATCTGTAGTCCCAGCTACTCAGGAGGCTGATGCAGGAGGATTGCTTAAGCCCAGGAGTTGGAGGCTGCCGTAAGCTATGATCGTGCCACTGCACTCAGCCTGGGTAACAGAGTGGGATACCTTGTGGGTAGAGGAGTTTGATGCTGATGGCCTCATCACCTCCAGTTCTGACCCATGGGCATAAAATACGCTGTTTCAAACCTTACCCTAGGTTTCTACAAAACATGTTGAAAATATACTCCTAGAAAAGGACACCACTAAATGGAGGCAGATATGGGGTTAGTTCTGTTGTATAGTTATGTCTGTCATCCTGCACTAAGCAGTACATTGGAGAAACTTCCCTCTGCCTGTGACCTAAATAAAGGGCACATCTTTGTATAGTCTGCCCCAGGAGTGCATATTTCTAAACCTTAGCTAAATTCTTGGCCATTATATATGTTGTTAGCAAGAGAGAAATGATAATTAATATTGGAGCCAAGTAAATTTACTCATTGGCTAGATGGGCAGTGAGAGGAGCCAAGTGGGATTTATCAGATAAACTAGCAGTTTAGAGGTCAGGGGGTCTCGGCGTATGTGAAGGTTCTCTTTTCAGGGTGACCCAGTTATCATTATTTTATAAAAGAAAAGGGTGCCAGGGTGGGCATGGCATTGGGTTTGGGATGGAGTCTTAGTCCTGTGATTCAGACACAAGAAACAGCACATTTGGGCCTGGAAGGGGGAAGTGTGGGATTTGAGGGGTGGGCACTGGCTTCTCCCAGAGTCTCAGGAGCTCCATTTTCCGGGTTACTGCTCATGCCATGATTTGGCTCTAGTCCACTTTGAAGTTCAGGTTGTGCCATCCAAGTGCAAGAGCTGGGAGAGAAAAAAGCTGAAACAGACTTCAGTGAAAAAAACAAAGCATTTGGAGTCAGACCCAGATGTGAATTCAGGCTGAGCCACACATTTGCTTTGTAACAGGTAACCTGGGCGGGCTACTCAGTAAACTCTGAGCCTCAATTTCTTCATCCTGAAAATGGGATTCATAGCACAGTCTTCCCTGGGGTCTTAAGAACACTGGGAGATGGAATGGGTGACATGCCAAGCAGACTGCAATTGCTCCGGAAATGCTAGTTCCCAAGTTTGACCCTTGATATTCATCAGGACTAAGGTCCAGGTCACCAGTTCACCAGTTCACCAGCTGTCTTGAAGCCACTAACCCATTCTTGCTCCTTATAGAGATAGACTGTCAGAACAGTGCTACCTGACAAACATTTTTACATCATGGACATATAGGAAATGATAAGACTTGTGCAGTACCCTGGAGCCAACAGACAGTATGCTTACAGGCTACCCCAAGTCCCACCTGGTTGGACCAAGGGCTAGATCAGTATCTCAGGACCACCTGGTTGTGTTTTTCAATCCCATGGCTCATCATCTGGGAGCTTGTCCAGACAAACAAATAAGAGACACAGATGCTGAGGCTCCAGGGCCAGGGCTTGGCCTAGGCATTGGTATATTTTTAAAGTGCCCCAGGGGATTCTGATGTGTGGCCAATTTGCAGTGCCTGCCATAAGGAGACATCTTGAAAATTTGGGCAAACCACTATTTTGTAGGAATCAGATTATTCAGATTCAATAACATAAATGGAAGAACTGTCCCAGAGATTATTATCTATTTGGTACTTTTTAAGTAATTTTTATTATGGTAAAATATACATAGGGTTTACCATTTTAACAATTTTTAAGGGTACAATTCAATGGCATTAAATACATTCCCAATTTTGTGCAACTATCTACCACTATTTATTCCCAGAACTCTTTCATCATCCCACACAGAAGCTCTATGCTCATTAAACAGTAACTCCCCATTACACCTTCCTCTCAGTCCCTGGTAACCACCATTCAGTCTCGATAAATCTGACTACTCCAGGTACCTTACTGTCTTAGTTAGTTCAGGCTGCTATAACAAATTGCCATAGATTGGGTGGCTTAAACAGCAGACCTTTATTTCTCGTGGTTCTGGAGGCTAGACATCTGAGCAGGGTGCCAGTATGGTCAAGTTCTGGTGAGGGCCCTCTTCTGGGCTGTACACAGTCAGCTTCCTGTGGTATCCTCTCATGGCAGAAAGAGGCGGAGAGAGCTCTCCAGGGTCTTTCATATAAGAACACTAATCCCATTCATAAGCACTCCACCCTCGTGACCTAATTACCTCCCAAAGGTCCCACTTCCAAATACACTTACACTGGGGGGTTAGTATATCAACATATGAATTTGAGGGGGCACAAACATTCAGACCGTAACACTCATTTATGTGACGTTCTTTTGTGTCTGGCCTAGTTTACTTAGCAAAATGCTTTCAAGGTTCATCTTTGTTATAGCAAGTGTCAGAATTCCATTCCTTTTTAGGGCAGGATAATATTCCTTGTATATAAATGTCACATGTTGCTTATCTGTCCATTTGTTGATACACATTTGGGTTGTTTCCACCTTTTGGCTATGCTGCTATGAACATGAGTGTACAGCTATCTGGTTGAGTTCCTGCTTTCTTTTGGGTACATACTCAGGAGTGAAATTGTTGGGTCATATGGTAGTTCTATGTTTAATTTTTTGAGGACTTGTCAAACTGTCTTTTTTACAGTGAGTACACCATTTTACATTCCCACCAGAAATGCACGAGGGTTTCAATTTCTGCAAATCCTTGTCAGCACTTGTTTTTCCTTTTTCCTTTATTAATTTTATTTCTTTTGAGATAGTGCCTCATTTTGTCACCCAGGCTGGAGTGCAGTGGTGTGGTCATGGTTCACTGCAGCTTCGACCTCCCTGGGCTCAGGTGATCATCCCACCTCAGCCCCCAGAGTAGTTGAGACTACAGGTGCGTGTATGCTATGGAGTACTTTCTTTATGTAACAGAAGAAAGTCTGCATGTCACCTGTAGTGTATTTTTTTGTAGAGATGAGTTTTTTGTCATGAATCTCTGGGCAAAGACAAGTCCACATCAGAGGGAAGCTTGCAGGCTTGTCTCTGGGAGCCCAGCCATGAAAGTGAGGTGAGTCCCTATTTCTAAAAACCCTACAGGCTGCTGTGATGGTCTTCAGTAATAATTTCTGGTCAGCCAGGCACGATGGCTGATGCTTGTAATCCTCACACTTTCGGAGGCCAAGGTGGGAGGATTGCTTGAGCCCAGGGGTTCAAGACCAGCCTTGGCAACAAAGTGAGAACCACTCCCCCACCCAAGGCTGGCCTCGAACTCCTGGGCTCAAGCAATTCTCCTGCCTCAGCCTCTCCAAGAAGGGGTTACAGGCATGAGCCACTGTACTCGGCCTGCTTTCTTTCTTTCTTTCTTTTTTTTTTTTTTTATGTAGCCATCCTAATAGGTGTGAAGTGGTATCTCCTCATGGTTTTCATTTGTATCTAGTTGTATTCTTGCTCACAATAACCCTGTGAGGAGGGTATTATTAGCTCCTGACTTTAGAGATAAAAAAATGGAGTCAAGGAACCTGTCCAAGGTGGCATAGACAGTGCAGTGGCAGTGCCAGGATGAGAAGCTGTGTCATCTGTAGATACATACCAGGTGTCTGTTTAAAGAAATCCTGTGGACAACTTTTCTAAAGTGAAAAATCCTTTTGTTAAGTAGACAAGACCCTTTCATCTTGTTTCTAAGTGCAGATGGTCCTAATCTCCTTACATTAAGTTCAGCTTGCTTAGCATCAGCCATGGGTCTTACATTTTTGTAACCTTTCTCAAAATATGATAGCACCCTGGTTTCCATCAGAGTCTAGAATTCTTGTATTTTTTCCCACATTTGACCAATTATTATTATTATTATTATTATTATTATTATTATTAAGACAGGGTCTAGCTCTGTTGCTCAGGCTAGAGTGCAGTTGTGTGAACATGACTCACTGCAGCCTCAACTTCCTGGGCTCAAGAGATACTCCCACCTGAGCCTCCCAAGTAGCTGGGACAACAGGTGCTCACCACCACACCCAGCTAATCTTTAAATGTTTCATAGAGATGGGGAGGTCTCACTTTGTTGCCAAGGCTGGCCTTGAACCCCTGAGCTCAAGCAATCCTCCTACCTTGGCCTCCCAAGGTGTTAGGATTGCAAGCATCAGCCATCATGCCTGACTGACCAAAAAGTATTACTGAGAACCACCACGACAGCCTGTAAGGTTCTTAGAAATAGGGACTCAACCTTACTTTCATGACAGAGCTCCCAGAGACAAGCCTTCAAGCTTCCCTCTGATGTGGACTCATAGTTGACTCTTCCAGTCCTGGAGGAGGTGAGGTGATAACTGGTACCCCTTAGTGACTGACACTTCAGTGCTGGACTTTCCTTCCCATGACAATCCTCTTACCTCCCACCGCAAGGGCAGGCAAGGGAGAGCTTGGAAGGAAGGATGGCTGCTATCAGGCTGCTCCTTTGAGTTCCTGAGGATGGCATCTGTGAGGTGCTTTGCTTTTCTACTATTTGCATGGAGGGATGAATGCATCCATGGGTAAATTCTTTGCAGTTGAAAGTATCAGATAATAAAATACCCATCTACTTTGTATTTTCACATTCTGAAAAATATACAAACATAATGAAAGTTATTTCAAAATCCGTTAGTGAAAGAAGATTTAATAAGGCAAGATGACTGCTGTGGAAAATCCTGCCTTGGCTTGTGTGGGTGGCAGAAGAGCAGTTTTTCTGATTCCGAAGTGATGCTGGTGTTTGAGTGGAGAGAGAAATTGCCCCTTACCAATTGGTTGTACAGTCGCTCTGATGGATTAGGAGTGGGCTCCGCTAGAATACTGTGCTGTATGATATGGAGTGAAGTCAGAGCACTTCACAAATACAGGGTGTTAGTGATTCTTTATCCTGAGATTTCCAGGGTAGAAAAAAAATCATTTTTAAAGATCCATTTTTAAGGTGGAAAGGTGGGCAGAAGTTGGTGAGAGAATAGAAGCTGGAAGCAGACCAGGGTAGCTTAGATTCTTCTGCTTTCCTGGGGAGGTCAGTTCCTCTTATCTGCCTCACTTTAAAAGCTAAGTGAGATAGAATAATAAGTCTCCTCCCACTTAGAAGACTACCTCCAAACTACCCACCCTCCCTGATGCCTGGGCACCAAGAACATCTGTTTCAATGAACAGTTATTTACGTCAGAGACACTATCCTTGAACTTTAAAGAGAAATGATTATCCTATACCTTAATATTTCTGTCCTTGTGCTCATTTTGCATAAAGGATGGTCTCAATACCTTACTTTCATTTCAGATGAATTACAGAATAGGAGCCCTTCCTAATCCTTACCTCCAGATGAAATGCACCCAAGCAAGTATTTCTCAAGGTGCTCAAAATCCGATCATGACCTGGTTCATAAGATCCCCAGGATCACAGCATTTTGGATGGTGCTTCTGTGACATTCTGGTGAATCAGTGGCAGAGGTGGATATGAAGGCCACTGCTGAGCCCCGTTGGCCAAGTTACTGTATCTGACTTAATCAGTTTCTATCGTTTGATGCTACAGATTGGTAACTGTACTATCCCATAAACTTGGGGATGGAACAAGCCGTCATTACTTTACCAGGTCATTTGGGAGGATTTGCAAGTGTCTTTATTAGAGCAGTCCATTCTGGTGCTTCTTTGGGCCATAATTGAAATAAACGAGGCATGCTGTTGTTACATTACATTTCTGATTCCCTTACGAGAGGAGGGAGACAGATGAACACAGAATAAATAATTTGCTCAGGTCTTTATAAATGCCTACAATAAGTTGATGAAGTGGGTTGGAGGGAGGAGAGAAGAGAGGGAAAGGGCAGAAAAGGGAAGGGGAGAGATGGAGGTATACTCTGCATTTCCCCATATTCCTAATTAATTCAGCCTAAAAGTATCACTCTTATTCAGCAGCAGTTAAAATAGGCTGTGATGAGAGCATGACAATTTCCAGCTAAACTAGAGGATAATTAGAAATGCCCTGTAGCAGGCAAGTCAGTGCTTCAATTTATTTGCTGTTTATTACCAAGTCCCTGCCCCTTGGGTGTAATGACTGTAAAACCGCGCCAGCAGCTTCCCCAGGTTTGATTTAGTGCCGTAAATGGTGCTCAGAGAGTAGATTAAGCTGGAATGTGATCAAACCTTATTTGCAATCCGATTATACAAACTGCTCCTTGCACTGACCAGATTGAAGTAATTTCCCTATAGAAACGTTACACTCACTTTGGTGTAAAAATGATTAACATTTCCTGACTGTAGGTCAGCCTTTCACTTCCACTGTAATCCTTTATCAGGCAATATGCCCATCTTTCTCCTAGGTTTGTCTCCTTCACGTCCTGTGTGATGTTTAACCAACACATAGCATCTCAACCTAATTTAAAACAACAGCAACAAACTATAAGTAGCCTCTCAGGCTTGTAGTGATGAATGATTACAATAAATAAGCACTCTGGAAGAAGCAGATTAATAGCATATTTTCTTCCGGTCTGATTGTTCAACATTATTGAACTCGCTTAATGATCTAATAGAGAACTCTTACGCACTGCCAAAGAAATTTCCCTGTCCACTTGGAAAGGTCTGTGGAGGTACTTAGAAGCAAGTGGCTTTAACCTCAGATGGGTTGATGTATAGGCACCAGTATCAATCACTGAGCCACCCTTCAAAAAGTATTTAAATACCCACAGTCACTGCTAATCCTTCCTCTTTTAAATAATTATCCACATGGGGTGTTTTGGGTTCCCCCATCCCCCAATTCCCTTTACCATATCAAGATTTCTAGATGTGAAAGCAGTTATCATACAATTAGCCTCTGGTAATGAAACACAACTAACTTCATGCTGAACACTGAAAGCAAACCCATGGCTCCTTACGTATTTTTGTGGCAATCAAAGAAAACATTTGAGTCTGAAATTCATTATCTTAACCTAACTCCAATACCCACAATAACATGTTTTGTTGTAAAACATACTTAAGCTGATTTTCTTTGGACGTTTTCTGCCTTAACCCTTTAAAAACCATACATACTCTGTAAATATGTTCCCAGGCTTCAGCTAGACAATTAAGAAATGTCAAGAGAGCAGAGGTTAATTCTGCTAGAGTATTTCACTTAGAGTATTTCTAAGTGATTTAAAAAGATGCAGATGGCATGAAACCAAAAGAGCCATGTTGAGATAAATTCTTTGTATAGCATTTTTTTATTACATGTAAATGGTATAGCAATGACATCTGAAGTTTGTGCAGATTGGAAGAGGGAGCTACGTTTTGTATTTTCTCTGCCAGAAAAGACTGTTTATATTTCTCAAGGTCAGGAAGCTTCTGGGTAACAAAACCAATGTAATTTTTAGCCGTGATGCTGATTTTTCATTGGAATTTACAGTCCCTCAAAATGTGTGGGAAATGATCCAAGACACTTGAACTCAAAGCTTCAAAAGCCGAGGTGTGCATTCTTTTCTTTCCAGGGATCAGAAAACATTTTGGAGACAAAAAGTACAATACGGTAGAACTGAATTTGCCTCTTCCCAAATGATGTGTGCATTTGTGTGCATACATGATGGCCGGGTTTATATTAACAGTTGCAAGTCAGAAAATGGATAACAGAAAACATCTTCTTGCTTTTGTTTGTTTGGTTTTTTTTTGCTTTTTAACCATTTCCTGTTATAGCAAAGATTCATTAGATAGATATTAGGTCTACTAAAAGCCATTATAACATCCTTGTTTCTTTCTTTTGTCATTACAAAATCAACACTCTTAGAAACACTGAGGGGGAAAAAAAACCAGTGAAATTAAAATAAACTGAAAGAACATACTAAGACTCCACTAAGGAAATAGATTCTGCCTATAGATTTTAGAAACAACAATGAAAACAAGTCAACAAATAGCCCTAACATCAAGCCGCCATCTGTGCCCATTTGCTTTGGGTTCTGACACACAGAACACATGGGAAAGAGAACAGGACACACCTGAGCAGCTAGGACCACAACCCTTGCTGCAATTACACCTGCACGTACAAACCTCAGCCCTCTCGGGTGAACAAAGATGCCGGTTGCCTCCCCTAACAGTCATTAGTATAAACTAGGATTGTAATCCCAGGTGGCTATGTCAAGCTCATCTTATGTCAAGAAACACAGCAGAGCAGCAGAGTTCGGAGGCTCTAGGCATCCAATCTCTCAGGAAGAAATAGAAGATGAGCCCGCCCTTGTGAGCCAGTATCAGCAGATGGTATCTGATGCTTGCCTCTCATTTGGTCCTGTCATGAGCCTTGGAGGGATGGGGCTTGCGGAGTAGCCATCCTGCTGAAATGAGCAGGCATCCATTCCCAGGTAGCTTTTCAGGGAACTCAGCAGCTGTACAGGGAACCGGCACAGAGGCACGAGAACAGAGGTGAGGGAAGAAGAGCTTGCACTTAGACTGCTAGACAGACAGCGTCTCTCTCCTCCCTGTTCTCATCTCGCCACCAGCCTTCTCAGCAGCCTTCTTGGCGTGCCCAGGTTTTCTTTCTGTGACACTCTTAGTACCCGTAACTTTTGCTAAGATAAAAATGTCGGAATAAAGAGGACGCTAATTTGGAAAAGCAGGTGAGGAAAACGAATGTGTATCAAGGATAATCCAGGGGACGTGATTGCTAACAACTCGTTTCGGAGGCGCTCCCAAAATATAGAATGTTTCCTGTACATTTATTCTTAAATTATCCCACCTTCAGGGAAAAATGCAAGGTTGAGGCAAGATGTGAAATTTATCTCAAATGTGACAGCTCTGAAGCTGTCTTATGAATAATGCTTTGTTGGCACAAATAAAATTTTTTCACATTGAATATAAAGGGCAGAGTCTGTTTCCACTTCTGCCTCAGGTCCCCGAAGTCTTCCTGTTTTATGTTACGCATTTTTACAGAGTGTGCTGACTGGCTAATTTTGTGGTGCCATGTATAAAATAAGAAGCATATGTATTATTTCCAGCGTATAAATGCTTGCATTCGAATATCATAAAAATCACTGATTTGGGGGAGGACATACATATTAATAGTGCTTAGTTTTCTGATTTTTCATTCCATCTAACTAAGAAAACAGATCAGAGGTCTCAATCATTGCAGTGATTTACATGTTGCCATTGGAAGACAGCTCCCCCTAATTAAACTTCTAAAAATAATTACTGAATTAAAAGATGAATTATTTTGAAAACACACAAAGTTGCGTTCCATGTTACACAAATTATAAAATCATAATCAGTGCCCACTGTCTTTCCCCTTCAGTGGTATTCTAATATAATCATCAAAATGCCACTGAGGTGATGGCTATCACTTTTCAAATTGCAGCTCCTCTCTGCCTGCCCTTGAACTTGATTATGCAACAGCATTCACTGAACACAAACTTTCACAAGATTCCTTGCAAGCTCCAAAAAGGATGCAGAATTTACCCAGCTCAGCACCTCTCAATACATTAGGTTACTTTGCAGATAAACCTGGCTTCTCTGCTGTTGATGCCAAACATAAATTGTTTTTGAAGTAGTTTTCACTTATACAGGAAGTTTAGTTTTTATTCCTAGTACCTTGAGAGTTCCTGATGCTGATTCATCACTGAATAAATGTAGGCAGGCTTGCTGCAAACAAAACAAAACAAAACAGAGGGACATGTTTCCTGTTTCTCTCTCTCTCTCTGTCTCTGTCTCTGTCTCTGTCTCTGTCTCTGTTTATGTCTCTCTCATTCTTTATCTGTCGGTCTCTGTCTCTTCCTCTTCCTTCCTCCTTTCTGTGTTCCCCCTCCCTACCTGGATGCCTTATGTCTGCTTTACAAAAAACAAAACAGGCCCACCTATTTTGTGCAACAGCAGATAAACAAAGAGGAAAAGGAACAGGAGGACTAGGGAGGTTCAGACAAAAGTGCTTAGCGTCAGAGACTTAGGAAGTATAAAGACAGGGTTCCAGTAGCTGTTTTTACAAAGCTTTTACATTCACGTTATAGGGACAGCATGGAGGGACCACAGAACACAAACACTTAACTGGTCCAGAAATTCAAACACATTTTCTGACTTCCACTGCACAGTACTTGTGACAGTGGCTATTCAAGCCAGCATCGCAGGTGTTTTCTCTTGTCTGAAAAACAAAAGAGGCTTCATGCTATGGAACTTTTTATAACACGTCATTAAATGTCAGTGATGCAGAACCACTGAAATTACTCTCAGCTCCTTAAAAATGGAAGGCTTTTTGGGAATGACTTCACCAGTCCTTGCCTTCACATTACCCCAGATATGCAATGCTGAGCTCGAACTTGAGGTTTTCCATGTGGCCTTTTCTTTGCCATCTTACCAGTTTCTGGAATGCTCTGCCCTCACTTTAACACACCGAGTTGTACATATGTATATTACGAACGCGTTTGTTTGTTTAGCTGGAAGTTGGTGGCTCTTTTTGATATTTTTGCAGCCATCTCATTTTAATGCTGCTGCAGAGACTTTGTGAATTCATTACAAAGTAATGGCCCTGAATGACGACATTGCTAAACCCCACTCTTGTCTGAATGAAAATTCGGTGTCCCTCTGTGGCTTTGATGCCTCCTGGAATGGCATATTAACAGTAGGAGCTGCATCTGTGGTAGGTTTCTGTGCAGGTTTTCAAGACCCTCTGGTCATTATTTTACCAATAGGGAAACTGAGGTGTCAAAAGCCATGCCAGGAACCAAAGCCAAACATCATCCTGATTTGTTCTGTTTGTTTAATGGACCTTCTTTAGTAACCAGGAAATTTCAGGGCTTCCTGATGTTGTGTCTAATGGGCTTGTTTGGCAAGCTGGGACAAAATTCAATTTTTGAAGTGAGATGACAGGCATCAGATGAGGTGGCTCACACAGCATTGGACTTAAAATTTAGGGGCTGAATTCATAATAAGCATGGTGACATCTATTTTGGACTATGCCTTGTATACAGCTTTATGGGGACATTTGTCAGGCAGAAGTATAATAATGGCAAACTGTAAGCCTTTTATTTTAAATTAGATTGGTGTGATGTGATGTTGATGAGAGTGAGAGTACTGGCCTCATCCTGCTGCAGGCCGTGCTCAGGATAGCCTTCTCTGCCACCCTCCTCGAGTAGCATTTTGTGTGTGTAACGGGGTCTCCTCTCTGTGGGCGGCAACAACAAAGAGAAGTTGCTAAGGACAAGAAGCAGGTGTGGAAATGCATCTCCCATTGGAACAGTCCTGGGCTTCCTCCAATGGCTGAGAGAGGTGCTATGGCCGGTCCTCCCAGAGCTCTGCAGCTGCAGTTGGGGGTAGACAGTCTCGTGCTTGTCCTGTGTGATAACGGCTGTGAAAGCCGGCCAACTGCTGCCCAGCAACGCGGAGCTGCAGAAGGCCTGAAAACATCCAGCCTCACCAACATTTCCGCAAAGTGCTTACATAACCCCTTCCTGCCAGTGGCTTCCTCAGGACACAGCAGCAGCCCCCTCTTCCCTGGATCGCCCAGCCAAGAGAACACACGTGCCTCTGCTCACAGGCCAGCGTTTCATCCACTGGCCCACATCCCACAAACCCATCCAAAGGCTGCGGAACGTGGAAAAGTGACTACAGAGCATTGGTCCAGCTTGACTCATTTTCATGCAGTGAAAAAAGTTGAGAAGGGTTCTTTGGGTTTATCTAAGCGAGCACTCTTACTTTTAGAAAGGGAAAACAGGGCCCTGTTAACTGTCTAGGTTAGAAGTCACAATACTAGTTTGTGGAAGAAACACATCTGGCATCCACATCTCCTGACCCTTGTGATGTGTTTATTGCAGGCTGGGTTTCCTGATGAAAGCTTAGGTCATTAACTCAAAGCATATTTCTTTTCCACTCAATGCAGAATCTCTAGAGAACCACATCTCCTACCTCATAGTCCCTAACACTAACAGAGGACCAATTCCACTCTATTGTTTATTCAGAAACAATTTATTGAGCCTACCCTAAAGGCTGGACACGGTGCTATATGCCAAGGCAGGCAGGGTCACCAGGCAGGCATGGCCTCTGTTCTCCCTGTGCACTACAATAGAAAGGGTATAAATAATTTTTGAATGAATGGCTACAGATTACTTTTTTAGCTGCCTGCAGTATAGGCAAACTACCATATTTTGGTATTGGCTGATCCACTGGCAAAATCAAAATAAAATAAGGCTTGAAGTGGAAAAGATGTAAATCCACTGGCTTAGGTAGAACCTGTTCTTAGTTCTTTTTAGAAATTGATGTTGATGGGCCATCAAGCTAAATGACACAACCAAAGACAATCGTAACTGGCTTTCAAATGTTTACTATTGCGATAGATTGGTTTTTTAGAATCACGCTGTTTTTCAGTGAGTATGGCATTCCTCTCTAATGAGAGTGGCTAGGACGGCGGGCAATGGTAACAGAGAGGCTTACTGACAGCTGGGTAAAGACAATGTGGGATTAAGAAGAAGAATAATGAATGTGGGTGGACTGGGGAATTGCACAATCTTAGCTGCATTTGCTAAAGGTTCTGGACTTAGTTCAGTAGTTCCTTTCAAATAATAGCTGTAAACAGAGCAAATGAGGTACTCAAATGGATGGGCAAAGTCCCCTGGTCTTCCATTGTGCAGCCTGTCTCCCTTCTCCACCAAGAGCGAGAACTGGTTTGGCAGGAGATCAGTTTGATTGGCTGTGGTTAGAAATGGGGAACAGGGATTGGGCTTTATTTGCGTGTTCGTGTGATAATATAATGGTGTACACAGGCTTTACACACAGTATATTCTACAAGGAGATGTGTGGTCTCTATCAGATGGGGGTGGGAAAATAAAATAGGAAAAGCAGAACCATCTCCAAATCCTATAAACCAGCCAGGGACAGAGCCCTACTGTGTTCATTGCATGAGAAAATTCCAAAGGCTTCCAGAAAATTCATTTCTACTTTTCCTAAGACTCTTTTCAAGATTACTCCTTATTTTCTCGATGGACTTAAAATGAATATGTAGAATTGGCCCAGAAGAAAACATTAAGGAGAAGTTTGTCCTACAGAGCTTTCCTACTGGCATTCCAGGTGTCCAGTCCCCCAACAGGGTCTTCTCCAATTCTAACTTTCTGTTCTTCCTCCTGCTGGTGGCAGCAGACTTGGCTGAGACACTGATTATGTTAATGTGTAAGGTAGTAATAGCAGGATGCTGACAAGTAAATGTGCTACCTCTTTCTTCTGGCCAACACACATACACCTTGAGAAGATTCTCTGGAGCCAGTGTACTCACTAGAAGAAACTATTCCAGTGGGGGTGATTTCCAGGACAGTGGCTGGATAACCTTCTGCAGCTTCAAATCACACCCCAAAGAAAGCTGCGAATTCTTCAATGCACAAGGACAACCCTGTATGCAGCAAATTTGTCACTTCGGTGATGATTGATAACACACGTGTGTGTGTGTGTGTGTGTGTGTGTGTGTGTGTGTGTGTGTTGGAAGGATATAACTGATAAAATTTTGATTTAAGAAATCCTACTTGTTCATAAAAAAGAAGGGACTCATGTCTTTTGTGGGAACATGAGATAGAGCTAGAAACTATATCCCTAGCAAACTAATGCAGGAACAGAAAACCAAATACTGTATGTTCTCACTTATAAGTGGAAGCTAAGTTATGAGAATTCATGGACACAAAGAGGGGAACAACAGACTCTGGGGCCTACTTGAGGGTGAAGGGTGAGAGGAAGGAGAGGATCAGAAAAAATAACTATTGGGAATTAGGCATAATATCTGGGTAAGGAAATAATCTGTACATCAAACCCCTATGACACAAGTTTACCTTTATAACAAACCTGAATATGTACCCCTGAACCTAAAACACAATTTTCAAAAAAGTGCTGGTGAAGTGATTATCTTCTCCAAGGCGTTGATGGGATTGCCACTCCTCTTGGAACTAGGAAAAGAACCTTCTGGATCTTCCACCATATACATATGCAATGTTCTAACCATTGTCTACATTGTGGTCCTGCTATGGGCAAGGTGGTTGGAAGAGAAGAACCTCAGGCATAAGTGGCTATTTCCTCCAGATAAACCGGGCAGAAGAAGCACCAAACCCTGTTTGCTGGGACTTGCTTCCTTCCCCAACCTGTTTCTCCATTTAATCACCAGAGTCAGGGCCCTTTGGGGACTTTGAGCATCGGACAAGGCCAGACAACACACTGACCTGTAGAGTCATGAAGTTTTTGGTCAGGAAAGCAGCCACCCTTCCTCTCTGTCCACCTAGAGCACCAGAGCCCACTTCTTACTCTCAAATAGACTGTCATGACCTCAAATGCCTTGTGCCCTTTTCCAGCAACTTAGTACTTTGGTCAGCCAGCCTTGGGGAAATTATTCTAAAAGTGGGCTTGCAAGCATTTCTGTTAGAAGTACATTATATGGGTAAGTTACTTAGGAAACTGCAAATTTCTCTTTAGGCTTGTTTTATTAAATTTCCGAGAAGAAACAGCTTTCTATATTCTCTTTCAGAAATGCAAAAGCAAACAGATTTATGAAGGGAGCATTCCATGGACAAGTAAATTGCACTTGGCAATTTGAGGCAACATTTTCTTGTATTTCTGTTAGTCCTCTGAGTTCTTAGATAAATTGCAGAGTCCTGAAATTATGGGGAAGTAGAAAATAGCATGAATCTACTTTTCCCTGTAAGGCTACTTTAAAAATATCCACTAGAACTTAAGCAAACCACTCAAAAAGATTTCCAGTGAAATATTTAAAAGACTCATTGCAATGCTATCTAAGAGATGCTGGAGGTCATTGTCCAGGCAAGATGAATAAAGTCATCTTGTCTTCCCTCTGGAATTACAAATGTTGCAGAAATGAGTCTCTCCTTCCATTTTATCCTTGTTAGGTTATCAATTCTTACGAGAATATCATATAATGATGCTCCAATCATTTTCTTAAATAACATCAAAAATGTTTCTTAAAGTGTTTGACCTAACTCATAATCAAATTCAAATTTAAATGATAGGCCATTATTTGAGGTATCAAATAAGCAAAGATTTAAAATGTTATCACTCGTTGGTGAAGATACTGTGAAGTGGGAACACTTATTAAATACTCATGTATCTATGAATTAGTTCAACTTTTTAAAATAGAAAAATCTAGAAATATTTATTTTTAAACCTTTAATAAAGCAAATGGTCATCCCTTTTGCACTAGTATCTCATTTAAGAATCTATCCTAAGAAAATAATCAAGGTTGATTAAAGGTAATGTTCAATACTGTTTATTGGAGCATTATTTTTAACAATGAAGAAATGGATAATCTAAGTCCCTTTTAGAATCCTATGACTTTCAGAGAAATAAAACTTCTTCAGATTATTTAGGAGGGAAAGTTGATTAGAGATATGGTAACCAGGATGATGGTTTAAATGACAGATTTCTAGACTCATTCTTCATAGAATGTGATTCAGAAGGCTCTTCCTTATTCTAACTATAATCACTTTCTGTTTTAGTGAGGCTCTCTAAAATTTCAGGAAATAATGTTCTGAGGTCACTGTGGTGATAGGCACTGCCTGTAAAAACAAACAAACAAACAAGAACAACAAGAAAAGAAGCCCCAGGAACAGATAGTTCAGGAGACAAGATTAGCTCTAGCTAAGGGTAACAATAGGAAACTACTGTCCTTGTGACTCACTTCTCTTTGTCCCTGAGTCTAGGGTGACTATCTTTTCTGAGTCTTTGGTATTCCCTCTGCCTCATGAATTCCCCTTAACTTTTTCGTTTTGTAACCCAAGAGCCAGATTTTATTCCCTAAGCAAGTGATACAGTGCCAGAAATGGGAGTCACTGAGATCCATTGGGCTCATGTGAGTGAGAGCTATCTCAGCCAAGAGGTCATCTGCTTTGCTTCTGTCAAGTCTACTTGATAGAACCTGACTGTACCAGGTTTTTAGAGCCTACATGTTTCCCAATAAAGAGATCTGTGAACCATTGTTTATCTTCTTTATTCTGTTATTAAAGGGTATAACTGTTAAATTATGCTTTCTGTATCAATCCAGAAAAACTTAGGTTGAGTTTTAAAAACTTTCAGTTTAAGGTTTTACCACAATGAGTGTCATGTTCTGACTCTAGCATTCAGGTTCTACAGAAAAGTACACAAATCATATGTGTCCAGCTTGGTGAAGTGTTATAAATGGAAACACCCATGTAACCACTAGATTAAAAAAAATTGAACTTTACTACAATCTCAGAGTCTCCCTCATGCCCCCTCTTAGTCATTACCCTGCCATTCTGACATCTACCAGCCTAAATTGGTTTTGCATGTTTTTGAACTAATGTAAATGGAATCATATGATATATACTCTTTTTTTGTTACTAGGCTTATTTATCTCAGCACTATATTTGTGAGATACATTTATATTGTGATATGTAGCTGTGGTTTATTTTCATTAGTTTATTATACTAATAAACTACAATGTATCCATTTTGCTATTGATGCACATTTGGGTTATTTCCAACTTTAGGTTATTTTCAACTTTTTGCATAGTGTTGCTATGTACATTCTAGACATTATTTTTGTGTACGTGGATAAATATTTCCACTGGGTATATTCCTCAGAATAGAATTGCTGAATGATAAATTGTATATATGACCAACTTTAATTGGTCTAATAGATATGTTCCAACCATTTTCTAAAGTGGTAAACCAGCTTACTTTTCCTCGAGAAGTGTATGAGAGCTTCAGTTGCTCCACATTCAGAATTCTCAGTTTGAAAACAATCTGTCACAAATTGAAAACAAGTTGTCATTGCTAAGTTTCACACTGTGGTTTGAATTTGTATTTCCCTGATGAATGATGAGGTTGAGCACCTTACATATTTATTTGTAATTTGGTTTTCTTAATTTTGTGAAGTGCTTATTCAAGTATTTTGCCCATTAAAAAAAAGTGTTGTCTTTTTTTCTTATAGATTTGCAAGAGCTCTAAATATATTCTGAGTATAAATCTTTTGTCAATTATATTGATTGCAAATATTTTCTCTCCATTCTTAGAATGGTGCCTTCAGATAAACAATAATTCTTAATATTAAAAGTCCAGGTTATTCTTTTCCTTTACATTCCATTTAAGAAACATCTCTCTCCAAAAGTAAGATATTTTTCTATGTTATCTTCTAACAGCATTATTGCTTTAATTTTCCCATTTCTATCCAAAATGAACTGGAATTTAATTGTGTATGTAAGGTGTGAGGTAGGGCTCAAGTTTCCATTTTTGCATATTGATATTCAATGGACTCGCATTATGCTTATTCTTGACTTGTTTGCTTTGTGGCTTTTACTGCCAGTTTTCTCTACTTCTCAGCCACACTCCTATGTCGATTTTGAACTATTTTCTCTCTGCTTTGCATTTACATTCCCTACAAGACTCTCTGCCTGAGGATACTAATCACTGCTCCTGGATACAATGTCTCTTTTGAAAGATATTTGGTACCAGGTATGTAGTTTTTCCATAGTTATGATAAATGAACCATAGAAATGTAATATGTAGGAGAAGCTGGATGAGGAGTAGATGGGAATTCTCTGTACTATTTCTGCAACTTTTCTGTAAATCTAGAACCAGCCTAAAATTGAAAGTTCATTAAAGAAATTCTACTTCTCTAAAAGAAATCAGAAAAATCAAGTCAGCATCCAGGTATCAAGTTTGTCCTTGATTTTTGTATTTATTGAATTTTTGTATTCATTGAAACCTTCAAGTTGGATATGCATCTATTTTTAAAGTTTTCTTCCTTGAAGAAGGCTTATTCACAAAGCAGCAGATAAACATTCAGTATTTGATTTTTCTACACAGACTCTATGAAGCTAATTTATGGTTAGCCTTAAGCCTCTGGACTCGCAGAATCATAAACTCAGGATGACATTCTCATTATATTGCATAATCACCATCATGATACCTATTCAGCAGTGGTAATTAAGAAATCCCATGGGGTTTGATAATAGTAGCACAAAGCCAGTAAGCTTAGGCTCTTCCTGCAGTGGTCTTGGGTTTGAGGTCTACTTCAGCCATGGCCTGCAGGCTGACTTATCAAAATATTATTCCTATCCAGGTAGTCCTGATAATGCTCAGGTTCCTGACACAATGGCTTTCTTCAATAGTGAACAAGGATTTCATTCTGCAATTTAATATTTATTAAGTTCTTATACTGTAGTAAGTACTGACTCATATCTTAAGTGTCCAATCACATTGCATGTCCAGGATGGCCAAGATACAAGCTCTCTGAGGATACCACACTGTAACTTTATTTTGTTCCCTAAGTGTCTAGAATGTACCATGTCTTAAAAACACTTGGTAGGAAGGCATTTGTTATGTAAGGGTGGCTGCACCATGCAGTGGAAAAGCAAGGAGCTTTGCAGTTGAACAGATCTGGGTTTTAACTCTAGCTCCTGCATTTACTTGACCCTGGGCAAGTTACTTAAACCCTCTGAGTCTCAGTTGCCTTATCTGGAAACAAGAGTTCTATTTTGTCCCTGGAGTATTGCAGCCTCAATTGAGAGTGAATGTGAGTGCCAGGGACAATCGCAATTTTTCAGTAAGTGGTTTCTTAAGATTATTTTCTGATGGGCCAAGAGCTGTGTTAGAGGTTTCCACAGATGGCTAAAATATAAAAAAAGTAGTGTTCCCTTCTGGGGCTCTCAATTCAGATGGCAAAGGCAGTTGTGCAAAAGAATAATGATGATTCAATGTACTCAGTGGAGAGAGGAACCAGCTCCAGGTGGCTTCTCAATGTCACCTTGAATTAAGTCACCGTCATTAGCATGGTATGACTGATGGGGGAAACATAGTAACACATTATAACCCATTAATAGGTGAACATGGGTCCAGTGATGGAGCAAAGAGCTGACATCATAGTCTCATGGCCCTGAGGCAATAGTTCAAGATGGGTGTATTAGTCTGTTCTTATGCTGCTAATAAAGACATAGCCAAGACTGGGTAATTTATAAAGGAAAGAGGTTTAATGGACTCACAGTTCCACATAGCTGGGGAGGCCCCACAATCATAGCGGAAGGTGAAGGAGGAGCAAAGTTACGTCTTACATGGCAGCAGGCAAGAAAGCTCATGCAGGGGAACTCCCCTTTATAAAACCATCAGATCTCGTGAGACTTAGTTGTTATCATGAGAACAGAATGGGAAACACCCGCACCCATAATTCAATTACCTCCCACTAGGTCCCTCCCATGACATGTGGGAACTATAGGAGCTACAATTCAAGATGAGATTTGGGTGGGGACACAGCAAACCATATCACTGGGTGTCCAGTCTAAAAACATGTATGAGCCACATTGCACAAGATGTGTCCCAAAGAGGATGCTTCCCCTTGCTGCTGCCTTGAAAGGACTGAAGGGGAGGAGGAAGAAAGGAGAGGCATGTGTGTGGTATTCATTCTTTCCTTTAACATGTGTCCAGCTCCTTCCATGGGCCTGACTCTGAGTTAGTGGGTATTCATCCACTGTCAATATGCTTATCAGGTCAGAATGTCCTTGCCTTCGTGGGGCCTATGTTAATAAAGAGGCAGATGGTAAGAACTGCTATGAAAACGGCCTAAGATAAACTGTGTCTGGCCTAAAGAATTTCCAGTATCTAGTTCTCACAGTATAACTGAAAGAACCCTGAGCAAATATTGACTGAATATCTCCTGCTCATGAATCTGGAATGAATGTGCTTTGATAATGGTGCCCACTAAATAGATTGGTTGAATCCCCTAAATGAATGGGCATTCCCTGAAGGCTGTGGAATTTGATGGAAACCACATCGGACCTAGAGTCCAAAAGGATATTTAACATGCTGCCCATTTGCCATATTAGAGCCAGGCTTCCAAAGCTAAAGCACCACGAAGAGTGGAATAAATCACTGGGATTACTTTACCTTCTCTCAGCACTCTGCTTTTCTCTCTTGTGCCCTCTTTCTGCCTGATCCAAATCACTTTTGCTTAAATTGCTTGGAAAAATTACCTAACTTTTCCTTTTCCTTTGACTACAGAAATGTGGTCCATCACACTTAGCGAGTTTCTAGAACAATTTGTTTTGTCTACCCTCTCAGTAAGTTGTGGCTGACCAAGTGAAAATATTCCATATCAGACATCAGTTTTTTGGACAATGAAACTCAGGGCTGAAACCCAAGGTCATAATCAACACTTAAGTAAATCATATTTTGTAAATATAAAAAATAAGTATCAGTCTATAAAAGTTAGTTTTGATCAGTTATTAGCTACCAGTTATAGTAAATCACCCAAAATTGTATTGCAATAGTATTCTCACATACACACATTAGAATGCAGAAGCAGTGTGTCTTTTCTCAAATTGTTGCTAAGTATATTACTTTGATCTTTCCTACTATCAACTAGCATTTTACAGCAAATTCATGATACAGATTTTTTAAAAACATTTAATAAGCCACAGTTAAGAGTTTTAATTCTATGCAACCAATTGTTAGAGGAAGATCTGGTTTCTAGTCTTTAAGCAAATCTAGCCTCAGTTCCCACATCATTATTATGAAGGCCTAGAACCACAAAATTCAATTGTTTCTGATAAATGCTGAAAACTAACTTGAGTTCAATAGAATAAAATCTAACAGAGTTGAGAGTTGTTCAAACAACACCCTAGGAAAAGAGAAGAAAATTATTCTAATACAAATTAATTTTGCAAGTTTAACATAGTTTAAAAATCCCAGAAAATATACTTATGCCTACATATTTCTTCTTATATTATTCTATTTTGTGTTAATTATTGTGGCTAATGTTGCATAGAACTGTTCAGTAGAGCTAGGTTAAGTTTGTGATGGAAATAATTATTTTAACTATTAATTTGTAAAGATGAAACACAAACTATTTAAAAGGTATAAAGAACTTTAACAAGAAGAAACTCCAGGCAATGAGATTGTGCACATAAAAACTAAGATCAATTGTTTCCCCATTACATAATATTCCATTGGTTTCAGGTCAAGTGACCAGTGTTATGAGTCATCAAAGCAAATATTGTTTTATTACCACATATACCTAATAACACTCTTAATTACCTTTCTTCCAATGACTTTTAAATCGTTGGTTTTCCTCTAAGTATGACATGAGTGTGTGACTGTTTCTTCTAGGGTAAGGAGGGAGGTAAAAATGTTGTCTAATACACAGACTCATCAGATATTTCAAACCAGTCTGTATTTGTAAGTACATTTACAATATCTTGTGTTAAGTAGTAATTTTCCTTCAAAGAACTCCAAGGACCAACAAATCTTGTTAAAGTAAGTGTGGCCATATTCAAAGAGCTCTTCAGTGAAAGAAAATGACAAACTATTCTCTATTTCTGATCCCCATAAAATAGAAAAATATGTACTTAGGATTTAGACTATTAGCAACAGGAGGAATTTCTTGAGCTTGTCGGAAATTGGTTAACTTAGCCAGGTGTGGTGGCTCATGCCTGTAATCCCAGCACTTTGGGAGGCTGAGGCAGGTGGATCGCCTGAGGTCAGGAGTTTGAGACCAGCCTGGCCAACATGCTGAAATCCTGTCTCTACTAAAAATACAAAAATTAGCCAGGCATGGTGGTGCACGTCTGTAGTCTCAGCTACTCGGGAGGCTGAGGCAGGAGAATCGTTTCAACCCGGGAGGCGGAGCTTGCAGTGAGCCGAGGTAGTGCCACTGCACTCCAGCCTCCGTCTCAAAAAAGAAAAAGAAAGTGGTTAACTCATTTTAATGGAATGGAGGGAGCGAGGTCCTACAAGGATGAAACATTGCACAGTAATCGTATAGTGTGTGAGAGATGGGAGGAACTGGGGACACGCGAGGGGAGAGGAGGGTTGAATGGCAGGATGCATAGGGAGAGAGTTCTGGAAGATGTGCCCCTGGTCCCAAGAGGTGCTTTCTCATTCTGCTAACAGGAAATGCATTTCAGTTGCTTTCCCTCCTTGGAGAACTACAGGGGTTCATGATAGAGCCCTCAGAGAACCAGGCCTCTGTTGGAGGCTCCTCCTGGGAAGACTGAGGAGGGCAACCAAGACAGCTGCCTTGAGGTCTCCATGTGGCTGCGACACCACGTCCGTCTGTGGGGTTCAGTGTGAAAGACACTGGCAGAGCCTGCTGGAGGAAGATGGCTCCTGTCTCACTTGGGCCAGGCCTTGCATAGAAGCAAGAAGTAGGAGAGTCCACTTAACCTGTTTTCTTTTTACAAGTCCCAAAGATGTATCAGTGGCTACATTTTAAAATTTTTATCTGAAAAGGGAAGCAGGGTCTTTCTCTGTTTCTGACTCAGCTGCTTGTGCTGGCTGTGGTACCCTAGACTGGCTGCCTTCACTATTTTGCCAGCACGCTTGTTTATAGTTCCATAGCAATGCTCCTGTTCCATAGATATTTCCATCACTGGGAGACCCTGGAGGACAGGAGTGGGTCTTCCTGTTGTAATAGATAGCTTAGTAGATGTTCTATGTGTGTGTCTGTGTGTGTGCACATGTGTATGTTTATATAAGGTGAATTTGCTGCCTGCTGGGTGCAGTGGCTCATGCCTATAATCCCAGCATTTTGGGAAGCCAGGGTGGGTGGATCACTTGAGATCAGGAGTTCAAGACTAGCCTGGCTTACATGGAAAAACCCTGTCTCTACAAAAAAATAGAAAAATTAACCAGGTGTGGTGGTGCATACCTGTAGTCCCAGCTACTTGGGAGGCTGAGGCAGAAGAATTGCTGAGACCCGGGAGTTGGGGGTTGCAGTGAGCCAAGATCACGCCACTGCACTCCAGCCTGGGTGACAAAGCGAGACTCTGACTCAAAAAAATAATAAAATAAAATAAAATGAAGTTGCTTAAACTCCAACCAATTTTTCTGATTTGTAATGGTGTGATGATGATAATGTTAACATATGCATATTACTTTCTATGAACCAGACACTGACTGGGTGGCTATTTTATAAATATGATCTCATTTATCTCAACCCTATGATGTAAGGCACTGTTTTTGTTTCTCTCTTTTCTTTTGAGACAGGGTCACCTAGGCAGGAGTGCAGTGCTGCAATCTCAGTGAACTGAGATCACCTCTCGGGCTCAGGTGATCCTCCTGCCTCAGCTTCCCAAATGGCTGGGACTACAGGTGTGCATTACCATGCCTAGCTAATTTTTTGTGTTTTTTGGTAGAGATGAGGTTTTTGTCATGTTGCCCAGGCTGGTCTGGAACTCCTGGGCTCAAGCTATGCTCCTGCCTCTGCTTCCTACAGTGCTGGGATTACAGGCATGGGTCACTGTGCCTGGCCTCTTGTCTCTTTTAGAGATGAGGATGCTGCAACTACTAAAGGTTGGAGAACTTCTCCAAGGACACACTCATGGGAGGTGGCAGAGCCAAGATTCAAACCAGATCAGTGACAGCAAAGAAGGATGCCCCTTGTACCCACTCTGTGATTTCAGCAGCACACCCCGCCCCCCCGCCAGTGGCCCCCAAATCCAATGCTGTGACGCTATGGGATGTGACTATCTCACTTGATCATCAGCTTGATGACTTCCTCTGAGGGGTTGGAAAGGAAGTGAAACTGCCCCGGCCTTCTGTAGAAGGCAGTTCAGGAGGAACACTAGCAAGGAGAGGCTGGACCCTGGGATCAACCTCACTCACCTCCTTGCACCTCCTCTGACCATCGGCACATTTGCATGGACACCTACACGTGTGCACTTATATCCTGTCCTGTTTACAAAGGGAGCCTAGGCAACTTAAGAAGATTCCAAAAATACAACAAAATAAAAGCAATGGTATTTTGATGATTAATAGAAAAAAAAACAGAAGTTAGGAATGAGGCTAATATAAAAACACTTAAAGTTCTGTGTCCTTCTTAATGTAGGAGCTAAAAATTCCTCAAGTCTTTCAGTTCCAATATGAAATGGGAACCCTGCCCTGTTATTAATACATGATTCATAGCATCCATGGTAAAACCCAATCAACTCTTTCTGATATTAAGACCATGGGGAGAAATTCTACATAGGGAAATTGTTTTCTGTGCAGGATGATGGACACTGTCCCCAGCAGTAGTCTCACAATAGACACAGCAATGAGCCTCATTAGGATCTTTCTTTTAGTCAGTGACTGAATTAACTGGGCGCAGTGGCTTACACTTGTAATCCCAATATTTTGGGAGGCCAAGGGAGGAGGATCCCCTGAGCCAAGAGTTGGAGATCGGCCTGGGCAACAAAGTGAGACATCGTGTCTATAAAAAAATAAAAATATAGCCAAGCATGATGGCATGTGCCTATAGTCCCAGCTACTCAGGAGGCTGAGGCAGGAGGGTCACTTGAGCCTGGGAGACTGAGACTGCAGTGAGTGAGCTATGATGGTGCCACTACTCTCCAGTCAGGGTGACAGAGCAAGACCACATCTCATAAATAAATAAATAACTGAATTAAAAGCCATTTTCTGCTGTTCACAGTTTAGCCAAGAAAATGCCTACTGGCAGCACCAAGATTCTTGTTGGAAAAGAACAACAACATCACCAAAAACCGAATTTGTCCTAACATTCAAAGTTTAGGCTTCAAATATCTGCTCCATACAGCCTGATCCTGCACATGATCCTACCCAACCAGCTGGGCCACTGAGGCCAGGGACTCCCCCATCCCTCCCACCTGCAGGGCTGCAAGAGGCTCCTTCTCTTCTCAGCAGGGGTCCTGCGATGGCATGGCCCGCTGTCCACAGAAGAGTGCTCTGTTCTCTGGTTCTTTCTTCTAGTTGCCCTGTCCATAACCAAGAGAGCTGAGAGCCGAGCAGTTTAATGGCCTAACACACCAGTGTCCCTACAGCAAAGCCTGTAAGACCTCAGTTTATTTTGCTTTGCTGTCTTCACATCATCAGCATACACCGTTCTGCCGTGTATTTTGTTGGAGTGTGATTTCTACTTTGGTCTTGCTGTCTCCTGTTTCTCAATTAATTTTTCTTCAGACTTTTGAGTGGTGTGCAGCAGGCTGAGAATTCGATGACTGGGGTTCAAGTCCTGCATTCCTCCTTCCACTGCCCTTCTGTGGAATATGGTGGCCTTCACTCCTCACTCCCAATGGGACTGTAGGTAATAAATGATGTGATGTGGGTAGAAACAACCAGCACAGCCCCTGGCACAGAGTAGGTGCTCAATAAGTGTATTTAAAAGAACAACTTGGAGAATTAATATTTCTCCTCTCATCCTTACACAGCTGCCAACATCCAAAGTAGTATATACATAGGATTGATGTCACTTCATCGGGATATTTCCCAACAAGTTTGGGCTGCCAATATGCCTGATGAGAGCTCTAAAGAGAACGAAAATCATTTGTGATAAATAGTATCTTGGAAAAAAAAAAAAGAATCTGAGCGTACCTGCCCTTTTTCTGTGGCCTAATTTTCAAACCTTGACTACACTGGATTGTGATGTCAAGAGAAAGAACAGTTTCACAATGAAAATTATAGCTCAAGTTGCTACCATTAAGTTATTAACTTTTATACTTTAAAATGATAGAATAAATATAGCTTTGAAACTACCTAAACCACAGCACTGTACTTCAAAGGCAAATCTATGGGAAAAGCCACACTGAGGATAATTTTTATTAGTTTTATAGACCCCCAAACTTTTATAAACATTTTAATAATACAACTTACAAGCCGAAACCAAACAACTAAACACTGTATAAAAGTAGCCCCCTCCCCCAGAAACCTATGCAACATGGTGTCTGTGTGAGGATAAGTTTCATTTAAATAAGTAAAACTTACTAATTTCTAAAGGCTGATATTTTCTACTTACCTTCAAATTACAAATAAATTTAAATTTGATTCTTATTTTCTTGGGCAGCAACTGGCTCAACTTTTAACCTTTGTAAATGTCATACCTTAATAAATGCAAATTAGATTGAAAATGAAGCTTTATTTTTTTTTTTTTTGAAAGAAAGAAAAAGAGAGGAAAGAAAGTGAGAGTGAAAGAAAGAAAGAAAAAGAATGTATGAGAGAAAGAAAGAGGAAGAAAAAGAGGGAGAGAGAACAGGACTCTTGTTCTACTGCCCAGGCTAGA
>CAUYLG010055792.1:0-25477 GCA_963573385.1 Cacajao melanocephalus | reverse complement strand
ATACCCATTTTTAGACTGCATTCTAGCATGGGCAATAGAACAAGAATCCCGTTCTCTCTCCCTCTTTCTCTTCCTCTTTCTTTCTCTCTTACATTCTTTTTTTTTTCTTTCTTTCACTCTCACTTTCTTTCCTCTCTTTTTTTTCTTTCAAAAAAAAAATGGCTGAATAGTACGATTTATTTCACTTGTCCTGGCTTTTCAAGCATCTCCTGCTGTGCTTAACCAGACCCTCTCTTGCTGCAGTTCGAGAAGGAGGTTTGGTTCCTTGCATGACATCATAACGTCCAGCTTCTTTAACATATTTTAGATACTAGAAATAACAACCCAGCCTTTACCTTCCAGGTTTAACTGTAATTAGTCATCACATTTAATGATACTTTAGCTACTTTTTTAGTTTATAATGTTCTCCTTCTTTTCTGAACCCTGTCAATGTTCTTCAAATTTTTCCCCCTTTACATGGGAGGACACAATTATTTCCAATGGTTTTCTCTATGTGCGGTATCATGGAAAAGTTAATTTACATCAGTCCATGTGTATCATTCTTGATATTTCCAGATAGCATGGGCGTAAAGACATGGGGGAAAATGAAAGGTACCCAAATATCAACCTCTACTGACCAAGAGAAAAACGGGAGGGAGACGTGAGCCTTGGGCATGCAGAGAGTACAGTACCTCTGAAGAGCTTAAGCAACAGTCAGCCATTTACCATACTTGAAAGATCGAATCATTCTCAGTATATTTAATCAGAATTTGCAGTAACAGATTGAGACTACATTGAGCTGACCTTTCTACTTCCTATAATCAAAGCACTTGCTAAGTAAACAAAAAATTCTAAACCAGGAAGACATTTTAATTATTTAGAGAACAAACTGTTTTTTAGCACAAAATACCTTAGATAACCCATTTAGAAATAATTTAAAGTCTATGTAGAAATAAGCTGAACCTTTTCTTAAAACATGAACCTTTTTTTTCCCAGGTATCAGAATGCATCCCTGGTCCGATCTCGAGCTGGTGTACCTAGGGACACAGTTCTTCTTTCAAGCAGCTTCCAAAAATACAATTTTTCCACCAGTAGGGCTACTCCTGGCACACTATTCAGAGCAGAATCTCTCCAAGCTCCTAAAAGAAGTTGAGGAGACTTGTTAGATGGTGATTAATTGACCTGTCAAAATTCCAGGATAATAGATGATAAGTCACTGTGACACAATGCCCAAGTGAACAGCAGGATATTGAAAGTAACATTCATCTCTGAATCTCCTGAGCCTTTATTTTCCTTCACTTCTTTCTTTTTATCTCATCTCTCCTTCTTACCCTTTGTTTTCTCTCTTTAGTTTATTTCTTGAACTGTTTTCTCCGAGATACCTTTAAGCCCAATAACATGAAACAGAAGTAAGTACAATATCCATCGTATATATAGAATTACTTCTTATATAACCTGCTCTTACTTTAAACTTCAGCTGAATTTAATATTTAAGTACAATTTTTAAAAATACATGCATTTGTATCTCTGTTTTCATTTTGTGGATTGGTAATTTTTTGGCTATGTACATTCCTTCAAATCACCACATCCCTCACTAGCACTGCTTACATTACAGAGTATGTCTGAAAACAGTAAATTTTATTTAAATAACTTATTCAAGCCTCAAATAAACTCAGTCTGACCACTATCCATGTTTACTTCTAATTGTATTTAACAGAAGTTGCAGATAACACTGATCAGATCATTAAAAATTTCCCCTAAGGTAACAGGCCACAGACCCAGTGCTACCCAAGGAGGGACTGGGTATAAGAGAAAACATTGGCTGAAGGTTAGAACAGGTTTTTTGAAGCTATGAAGCTATCTCTTTCAAATAAATCTTACTGAAAAGTGTAATATCTAAATTATGTGACGGGGGTCATGCTGATGAAGGCAGGTTCCTGGGAGTCAGCCAGCTCCTCCTCTGCACCAACCTGTCCCCTTCTACATGTATGCAGACCCCCAAATATCCCCTAGGCCCACTGTGGAGTGCCTGAGAGCCCTTGAGCATAGTTGGTAAATGACCTCCTTTGAGCGAGGTGGTTTGAAGTTAAGCCTGATGAAGCCAAGAAAATTCCCGTGCGCCTGGGTCTTGCCTTCACAGCATCCGTGTGGTGGACCAAGGCAGAGTCTTCGACTGGAAACAGCTCACTACGGCTGGTAGTAAACAAAGGACCTTGGGACATTCCCAGCAAGTACAGTTTGCTACATCCTAGGGCCTTGAAAACTGCACTAAGTAAATACTTGAATTGCTACTGGGCAAGTATTAGCAATACTACAGTTTAGGAGAGATGCTGATCTGAAGTTTCCTTTCAAGTGATCTTTCTGAATGGCTTTTTCCATTTAAAGATAGCATCTCTAGCTCCTGAAATTTTTTTTCTTTTCATTTATCTTTAATGGGATGTGTCCCTGATTCACCCCTTACTCCAATATACAGATGCAGACAGAGACACCAGCATCCATGCATCATAGTATGTGGTAGTCCAGCCTGGATATCTGCTTTCAGTCTGTGACTAAACACTACAAACTATATAGAACGAATATATTAAATCAGTTAGGGTTTCATGTCACTCTCTGTTGAGGCTGTGAGTTTTCAACAATGCCCAAGGAAGGGGTTGCTCCAGGCAGTGCCATTTCCACTACCATCCTCCCCCACCTTCCACCGTCACCCTCTGCCCTTGATCCTGACCTTTGTAGCCATGGCCACCTGCATCCACTGCCTGTTTTTGTACCTGCCCATCAAGTCGCCATCCTTGGCCATTGGGAACGATGCATAACCACAGCCACCCCACCCGATCCGGTGTTCTTGGTTCTGTGCCTGCAGCGTCTTGCAGTGGATGGTGCCTCTGGCTTCTGCCTGTCTTAGCTTCACCTGTCCTCTGGAGCTCTAAGCTCCACCTACACAGGACACACCTGTCCTCAAGAATCCCAGAATCCCTAGCCTTTAGCCTTCCCTTTCAGTTTCGTTCAGAATTAGCTGTGGTCTAAGCACCCTAACCCTGCCCAGATGCCACACCCATCACCAACTAGCTGGAGGGATTATAAAGCATATGCCAGAAGATTAGATTAAATTTGCAGAAACTTGCCTCAAGGAATTGACCTTTATTTGCAGTTAGAAACAACTAATGCCAGTCCTCCAGTTGTCAAAAGAAAAACTGGTTAAAACCGTGCCACCTGCTGTTGTCAAGCTATCGAATGCCAAGAGTATTTTGAATCTTTGCAGAGACAGTCATTGTCCTCAAATGTATATTTACCTGCACCACCCGGACCGAAAGAACACCTAATGACGTGTGATGGGAGAGGATTTGGTTCTATTGCGTGAACATTTGGTGCCTCTTAGTGAACTGTACTGAGCTGTTGAAGTTCTGTCGAGCCCTGTAATCATGCTGTTAACATTGCTGGTCGCATCTATAGCTGAAAATGACTGTATACAAATCATGTTTTCCAGAAACACAAACATGGTAAGCTATGGAGGAAAAAATCTCCATGAATTAAAGAAATCCATTTAAGAATTTCTCTTTCTTTTATTGCTTAAAATATATTGAGACAGCCAAGATCTGAATTTAATATCACAATGTGTTTCATTCAAAAGAAAATGCAACCAAATTTTTTCCTTAATTGTGCCAATGTATGGAGACAATTTCTTTAGCTGGTGGCAACCAGCCTGTTTACAGATTTTGGTTTCAATTCTTATACACTCAGTCTCTTGGCATTCCATGGAATTAAGTTTCAGAAACTTTACCCCTACAATACCTGCTGGGTACAATTGAGTCCAGTACAGTTTCCCTTACCTTAACCAGGTATGACGGTTGCTCTCAGGGTTCTGGGACCAAAATGCTGCTGTCCGTTGCAGGCAGCTCAGGCCGTGTGTTAATATGCAGACCGTGACCGCCTCGCCAATGACACAGAGCACAGAGGATCGATCCGTCTCTGCACATCAGCCCTGCACACCCACGGGAAGTAGCTGCCTGCCTGCTGTGCGACCTGCGGGCTTCTTGGTTTTATTCCCTTGTCACTGCCTCATGCTCCAAGACACGCTTTTCATTTCATTTGTTCCCTGCCCCTTCTGCAAATGAAAGAACTCAGGAAAAGATCAAATGCCTCGTTGCTGTACTCCACTACCTGAGCCATGGCCAGCAGAGATGGACCCCAGGGCACAGCTGTTCGGAGCCACCCCTGTGCCACAGCTGACCACTGGCCCCGCCATGAAACTGTGGGGCTGGGTCTCAAATCAGAACTCAGAGCCAAAGAGAAGGAAATGAAAAGAGAGGCGATATTAGGTGGGGAAGAAGGCACTGTTGATCTGCTGTTTTGTGTCTGTTCTCTTAACTCTATTACTATTATTAGCGTTAATGTGATTAGCCCGCTGTACTTTGTTTGGATGAAGGCGAGATGTTATGGGTAACAGCAACAGGGAGTCGCACTTGCTAAATGAAGCCGCCTGGGCTCACACCCTGATCTTTTAATTATAGGCCTCCTCTGTAAGAGACAAAGCCTGTTCCACTGCAGAACCCACACCCTTGACATCTTGCCACTGCTCTATTTCTCTCTTCCTTTCCGAGTCCAGGTTTCCTTAATTTCAGTTTTCCTAAAATTTTTCACACGTTAAGATCCTTCTTATGTAAAGGTTGCAAATGGAAAGCGCCTTGTGAATTTTCCAGGGGGGTCTCATCTTGAGTAAAGTTTGGAGAAAATAAAATCAAGAGGGCAGCAATTAGCGGAAGCCTGCGGCTTGCAGCCTTCCCCCTCCACTCCCGAGCTCTTAATAGCGTTTCCCCGGGGTGGTGGTGGCCTGTGGACTCATCAATGACTCAGGAAATGGCATAAACACTTTTAGCCTGCCCTGCTGAAACTCACCGTAATCTCCTGTGTTAATTGTTGAAAAGTTTTGTGATGGTATTATTATTTTTTAAAGTAAAGGCAAAAGATGTAAAGATGGCATTTAAAAATGGCATTAAATTAGGTGGCAGTAAAAACATTCTTCTTCCCCGATGTGATTTTGATGGCGTGGACATCAGGCTGTTGTGTAGAAGGAGAGTGGCTGCTTTCAGGGCTCACGGTCTCCAGGGACATTCGCAGGAAAATCTATTCAGACAGAGGATGTTGTGTCAGGAGGCAGCCAGATTGCAAGGCAGCCACGCACCAAGGCAGCCACGTACTTGGCCACTTGGGGCTTTAACCTGTTAACACAGGCTGGATCCTGCAATAGCAAAGCTGCCATTGCTGGTGACAGGGATGAAGACCTCTGAGCTAACTCAGAATTCCTGGCAAACAAATCAAGAGCTGTGTGCATCGCCTGGGAGGTGTCACGCATTCAGGGACACCATTAAGTGATTTGTTTCTAAGCTCTGCCTCTTGATAAATCCCCAGTGGCTTCCTGAATTGAGTTCTTAAAGTACTAACATTTTCAGTGAACCTCAAACAATAACAAGTGGACTATGAGAGGGGGAGTTATATATCACTTTAATTTATTCCTAACTATAGTTGATATTTTAAGGTCATTTATAACGTTTCCACATTCATCACCAGTAACATAGGGCTGAGACTGTTAGGTGGGTCATGGAACAGCTTATCATAAATTATTACTACTATTTACCTACTTATACATTCACTGAAGAATAGAATTTAGTATATATGGTAGATCTCTCTTAGAGCTTGTTCAAAATTACTCATGTCTCAAAATACAGCCTCTGACCAGCTGCTGTGTGCTGTATGTGAGAAGCTGCTCCAGCATCCTGGGTCTGCCCAGGGCTTAAAATTCAAATGTTCATGATTGTCCTGGGTTGGGCTCTCTGGTAGCCAACACTGAGACAAGATGTGTATTACACATCAAGATGCAAGGTGTGTAATGGGGTGCACACTGAGGTGCAAGGTGTGGGTTAACGATGCACATTCAGGTGTAAGGTGTGGATTAGGGGTACACATTTGGGGTGCAAGGTGTGGATTAAGGGTGCAAATTCACGTATAAGGTGTGTAATAAGGGTGCACACTGGGGTGTAAGGTGTGTATTGGGGCAAACATTTGGGGTGTAAGGTATGGATTAGGGTGCACATTTGGGTGTAAGGTGTGGATTAGGGGAAAACATTTGGGGTGCAAGGTTTGTATTGGGGTGCACATTGGGGTGTAAGGTGTAGATTAGGGGTGCACATTTGGATGTAAGGGCTGTATTAGGGGTGCACATTTAGGGTGCAAGATGTGATCCAGAGCTGCACCCTCTCTCCATCATTGTAACAGACACATGAATGGTTTCTGCCTCCAGCCTCCTCCTTCCCACGGCCTTCCCATCAGCAACAGTGTTTCCTCTCCTCATCTGAGAACGCCCCTGACCTGCCTAAATCCTAAATGCCCCAGGTGGTGCCCCTGGCTCTGATTGCCTCCCTCCCCTCCTTCCTCTGCCTGGGCTGGGTGGTGCTCATCGTCCTCAGGACCTGCGTTCCTGTCACTCTCTGCACTAGGGCATGGCTGCTCCCTGCAGGGAGTGCACGTCCCCTTCTTCACTTGCACAGCTGCCTGCACACCTCTGTGCTCAGCTGGTCTTCATTCCCTTGTGGCCTGCTGTATCTCTCCTCAACAGGCTCATGTTTTTGGCAAAGCATTTCTCATACTGGCTATAGGATGGCCTGAACTCCCCAGATGTAAGACAAGAGGCAGGGACAAGAAATGTGCAGGCTTGAGAGAAACATCCGGTAGACACAGAACCGAGCTGAAAAGGCAAACCTGAAGGAAACGAGTGAGGGTTGAATTCACCTGTCACTCGGTCAGTTTCAGCCCATGGGTCACATGTGATCCTAACACTGGACTGGGCAAGGCCCACACAGGCCCCTCCAGGAGGAAGTGGATGGGAAAAGGGAAGAAGGACACCTGGGACCAGCACGAACCTGCGCTGTGTACCTCAGTGGACGTGGGGATCCGAGAACACCAGAAGCGAACTTCCGAAAGGCAGGGAGAGCTTGACAATGCCGAAGAAGATGGCCAGAAAGCAAAGCGGACAGCTGCTGGTGTAAAGCAGCTGGAGAACCTACAAAGCCACGCTGCAAACCCATGTGATAGTAATTCCGTGATGAGCAGCGCGGGTGCTGAAACTGCCGGGAAGTAGCAATGGCGTGGAACAGTGCATACAGCTCTCAACCCTCCCTGCCAGCCCACTTGTGTGTTTTTTGTTTTTTAAACTTTTAGGTTCAGGGGTATATGTGCAGGTTTTTTACACAGGTAAACTTATGTCATGGGGGTTTGTAGTACGGATTATTTTATCACCCAGGTATTAAGCCTTAATCCATTAGTTATTTTTCCTAATCCTCTCCCTACTCCCAATCTATTCACAATGGCAAAGACATGGAGCCAACCTAAATGCCTATCAACAATAGACTGGATAAAGAAAATGGAATAATTATGCAGCCATAAAAAGAACAGTTCTTTTTAGGAAGCAGTAAACCAAATACTTCTTCCTTATTAATGACCCAGCAGAGGAGACCTGATGGTGGGGAAACAGACTGTGCATATGCTTCCGGCTGTCTCAGCCTCTGTCACCAACAATGGGGCAAACTGGAAATGCCTCCAGGTGGGATGAATTGAGGCAAAACCATGACCATCTGTGGAGTATTCTTACCAAAAATGTTGAACTTGCATCTAATCATGAAAACAGTTTCATACTGGGAACATTCTACCAAATAACGGCTGATACTCTTCAAAAATATCAACACAATGAAGAACAAAAAGGAAGGAAAGAAAACGAGAACTGTTCTTCCTTAAAAGAGACTAAAGAGAGAGGGCAGGCGCGCCTGATGGATGGGCTTCAGTTGGGTGCTGCTGGGGGAAGCCGGAACGTGACCCCGAGCTCCGTGAGGTCATTGTGTCAGTGTCACATTGCACATGTGTGCAAACGGCACTGTGGTGGGGTGCGAGAATTCTGTTGTTCTGAGGAGATACATCTTGGAATTAACTCTCTCAGCAGAAAAAACATTAGTATTTAACCTCCATAGTGAGAAACAAAGCAAATGTGGCAAAATGTCGGCTATTGGTGAATCTGGCTGGATGGGATTTTGTTACATTCTTCCCTGAATTTTCCTGCAGGTTTGAGAAGCTCAGTATATTTGGGGAAATTAAAATAAAAAAATTTAAAAGAAATCTGGAGGAGAAGGAAGGAAAACATTTCTCTGAGGGAAGAAGAAACTTACACTTGCTGATCTAGGTAGTGATAAGAACCACACTTTGTTCTTTAAACAAGTTCCCTCATCGAAACCTCCCGACACCTTCTCAGGCTGGATATTATCATTCTCATCTTCTGTACGAGGAAACAGAAGTTCATACTTGCACTACAACCATCCGCTGAACTGGTAACTGCCACGTAGAGGTTAATGTTTGGTTCCTTCTGACTCCAAAACACATTCTTTTCCTTTATGTGAGCTGAGCCGAGTCCCCTATTCACTACGGCTTGGTGGTGAGTAACACTCCAGCTGCCTTTTATGTTGCTGTTGTTGAGACAGTCTTGGTCTGTTGCCCAGGCTGGAGTAAAGTATCATGGTCTCAGCTCACTGCAACCCCTGCCTCCCAGGTTCAAGCAATGCTTATGATTCAGCCTCCCAAATAGCTGGGATTACAGGTGTGCTCCACCGCACCCAGATAAATTCTGTATTTCTAGTAAAGATGGGTTTTTGCCATGTTGCCGAAGCTTGTCTCAAACTCCTGGCCTCAAGTGATCCACCTGCCTTATTCTCCCAAATGGCTGGGATTACAAGCATAAACCACTGTGCCTGGCCAACTCCAACTGCCTTAAGCAGAAGGAGTTTGGGTTACCCATGCAACTGTTGGGACGGGAGGTGGCTTTGGGCTGAGCTACTAGGGACAACCCCTGGTCTAGCCCTGCAGAGCCCATTCCCATGGGAGCTGTCACCTTGGCCACCGGGGCCAGTGCTGAAATCCCCACCAGCAAGTGAACACCTGTGCCTGGCCTCTGACACCAGCACCTAGAGCCTATCACACATTTTGTGGGTCAGGAGCCGCTCCCTCTGCCGTGTTTGCTGCAGAAATGGCAGGAACAGGCGGTGTGTTGTGGTCTTCTCGCCACCCTTCCAAACACTCTTCGAGCCCCTCTGCCTGGGCAGCAAGGCCGGTGTTCTCCCGGGCTGAAGTGGAGTTTGTAAGCTGCAGCCCTCACCTTTTACCCCACCTGCTCAGGAAGTCAAGCTATAGGAAGGAGGCAGGACAGAATTGTTTGAGGCAGTGGGTTCTGTCTGCCGCATCCCCTTGTGGTATTTGCTAAAAGTTGTAGAAAGCAAGCGTCAGGGTATGAAAAGCGGCCCAAGGGTCCCTTGATGGGGATGCTTCAGCCTGGGCTTAGTCAGAGAGGATGTAAAATGTGTATCTGCATGAGAATATCGATGCACTCATTTACAGTGGGGGTCGAGTGGTTTCATCTCATCCATGGCGGAGCCCGGTATGATGTTTTGTAAAGCCACTGCCTCACATCTTATCCCGGAGTCTTAAGTTCACAGCACAGGAAGCAGAGACAGGAAGCAGGAGGGAAGGTGGAGAAGATCAAGAACAATTTAGAACCCAGGAGCTGGAGCGGGAGCCTGCAGTGTCTGGGAAGCCCTGGGAGTCCCATGCTCCTGCAGAAGCCGGAGTCTCTCAGCCTGGAGCAGGCTCACACCTGGATATGGGCGCTGGAGGGAACTGGGAGAAGGTGGAGGGGACAGGCCGACTAGCTGAGCTGGTGACAATGCATGGGTGCCTCGGGCTGGCTGCTACTCCTTTCTCCTCTCCTGGACCTCACAGGAGACTCTCCCCTGCAGGCCACCCTACCCAGAAACATCCTGGGGGATGTGTCTCTCCCTGGACAAGAGGTCACATTGGAAAGTCCCAGGAGAGGACCTTACTCCCCTTCCCATAGTGGAAGGCAAGTGTGGGGTGGTAGCAGGTGGTGAGCTCAGAGGAGTCACCAAGACCTAAACTCCAGGTTGTGTGATGCTTCCCTATGAGCAGGGGGTGAGGCTAAGAGGTTTTCTAATGAATTCAATATTTAGATGATAGTTCAGGCACCATCAGGACCTATACCTGCTCAGTGGAAAGCACTCAGTCCCAGGTATGAAGCGTTCTTGGCGACACGCCCACCCTGAATCTAATGAAGCCCTGAGCAAGCAGATACCCCTGAAAGGTGGGGCTTCTATAGGGTAACTCACCTGGCTTCTTCAGGACATCAGTGGCATGAAAACAGAAGGGACAAATAGTCTAGTTAAAAGAAACGGAAGAACCACAACTAACGTGTCAACTTTGTTTGAACCTTGGTGGTGGCCCATACTTGTAGTCCCAGCTACTCTGGAGGCTGAGGTGGGAGGATGGCTTGAGGCTGGGAGGTGGAGGTTGCAGTGAGCCGAGATTGCATCACCACACTCCAGCCCAGGTGACAGAGTTTATTAATTCATTAAATATAAATTTTACATTAGATCTTACCAAAGAATTATTGTTAATTTTGTTAGATATAAAAATAGCATTGTGTTTATATTAAAAAGCCCACTTTTTTAGAAGTCCACACTGAAACATGAAACCATGATGACAGAAATCATGGTTTCTGTGATTTGCTTTAAAATGTATCAGAAAAGAGAAAGAAAAAAATGAGAATGGATTAAACAAGTGTGGCAAAACATTGAGAAATTATGAACCTGGGTAATAAGCATGAAGGTTTATTTTGCTATTTGTTCAGCTTTTGTGTATTTTCAATAACTTTACTTTTTAATTTTATTTATTTATTTAAGATGGGGTCTTGCTCTGTCAGCCAGGCTGGAGTGCAATGGTGGGTTCGATCTCAGCTCACTGCAGCCTCTACCTCCCGGGTTCAAGCAATATTCTTACTTCAGCCTCCTGATTAGCTGAGATTACAAGCGCCCGACACCACACCCAGATAATTTTTGTATTTTTAGTAGAAACAGGGTTTCACCATGTTGGCCAGGCTGGTCTTGAACTCCTGACCTCAAGTAATCCTCTCGCCTCGGCCTCCCAAAATGCTGGGATTACAGGCTTGAGTCACCATGCCTGGCCTTCAATAACTTTAACAAGAATATCTTGTCAGCCCTCTAGTTTATGCATTATATCTGCAGGGTTTGGGGTTTTTTTTTATTGGAGACCTAGTCTCACTCTGTTGCCCAGGGCTGTAGTTCAGTGGCGCAATCTCAGCTCACTGCAACCTCCACCTCCAGGGCTCAAGCCATCCTCCCACCACTGCCTCCTCAGTAGCTGGGACTAAAGGTGCACGCCACCATGACTGGTGAATTTGTCCATTTTTTTTTTTTTTTTTTGTAGAGATGGAGTTCTGCCATGCTGCCCAGGCTGGTCTTGAACGCCTGAGCTCAGGTGATCTGCCTGCCTCGGCCTCCCTAAGTGCTGGGATTACAGGCATCAGCCACCACGCACGGCTGTGTCTGCTGTTTTGAAGAAGATCTAGACTACTTGGTTCCTTATATTGACGGTTGTTTATGGTCAAATGAATGAGCTGAACTTTTGGATGACTATGAAGGTTGGTTCTGAAAATATCTGTTTTCAAAAATGTAGAGTGACAGGGTTATACTCCTTAGAGGTTCTGTGTCTATGACTCAAGTCCTGTTAGTGTTGCTGAATCAGTCAGTATCTGCTATGCAGCCAGCACTTTGCCTTAACTTAAGGAGATCTACAATATCTACCTGGAAAATTGAGTTTGTGGAGGTATTTATTTACCTCACAAAATTCTTTACTTGACTTGAATGTTGATGGTCTGACTCAACCAAATAATGACCTGTATATTTATATAATACATTATATATAATATATGCAACAGTGCACACTCATGCATATACACACATATGCACACATGTACATTCATACATATATGTACACATACATGTGCACACATACACATGCATGCACACACATACACCAAATTGCTCCTATAGAAACCAGGCATGACATCTGTTGCTTGGTGAAGCTCCTATCAGTTACTGTGTCTGTGCTGATTCAAACACCAGCAAAAAATCACCCCTGCTCAGCTCCAGGGAGCTCTGGAGTCAGAACCAACAAAAGCAAATCTCTGCTCTGCTATGTCCTAGCCCAGAAACACTGGGCAAACCCTGTCCCCACTGAGTCTGAGTTTGCTCCTCTGTTGTATGAATATAATGGTACCCTCTGCTTGTCCTGCCATCTCCCAAGTGTACTTGCCAAAGAAATGGGAATTCTCTGCTCCCAAGAGCTCTCAGACATGCCCCTGAATTTATAAAATAACTTTGTTGAGATGTGATCGAGGTATAGCAAAATGCATACATTTCAGGTGCATGGTCCTGCACCTGATCCAGAATGTTTTCATTGCCCTTCAGGGGCTTGGTGGCTCTCTCTCATTCATCTTCTGCTTTTGTCTGTTCCAGACAGCCCCTCACTGCTTTGCATCACACTCGATGAGTCTGGCCTCAGCTAGAATGTCATATACACAAATCACGGGCTGTGATCTTTTGTGTTTGTCCTCTTTGCCCGGGCCCCCAGATAGTTCTCCAGGGATAGCCTCTCAGGAGCATCCTGGCTGTCCCGAGTCTCAACTTCTGGATGGGGCCATGATCCAGGTGGACACCTAAGCCATCGTGAGCCAGTGGATCTTCTGTCCTAGAAGTCAGGAGTCAGCCCTGGGTGACCTGGCATCCTGCATGAGGGCGTGTGCAGGCCCTGTGTGCCGCACGGTGAGCTGTGCAATGGGCAAGTCTACAGATGATGGTGACTGATTTGATGGGGACATTGGGACAGCAGGGAGAAGGGGACACCAGCTGTAGAGGGAGAATATTCTTCACAGCCCTAATAGATTTCCACGTCCCTGTTCCATCTTCTTTGCATCCCCCACTAAATACTCTTTATTTTTTACTTAAGCTGCTGCTTCTTGGCTCCATTGACCCCGTGAGCAGCCTTTGCCTGTGAGACCCTGGACTCCCTGATGGACGCCCTTGGCCTTGTGCTCCCCGGGGATTGTGGGTGAATTTTATGCATTTCATCATCCTGAGACTGGCAGGCAGGTCCCTGACCTCTGGCAAATCCTGCTGCAATGATTATTCTGACTTCATGTGCTCCTCATAAAATCACCTTCCTGTGAGGGAGGGGAACATCACAATTCAGATCTCCTTTTCTCCCCGCCCCGTGCCATGTCATGTTGTCTTTTCTAACCTTCTTCTGCCTGCAGCACATTTCATTTGTCCATGCATTTGTTTCTTCCTTCTTCCTTTATTTACTTGTTCAACAAACACTGACAGTATGCCCACTACGTGTTGTCCCAAGGCATGAGGGATCCAGTGAGAATGAAGCAAATGCAAGTCTCTCCCTGGCGGAGTCTGCACTCTTGTTTGGGGAAACTGAGAAAACACGGAAGTCAGGAGGAGCAGGTGGATGTTGCTGTGGAGGAAAGGAACAGCTGAAGGAGGATGGAGAGTGGAACACGGAGGTGAGGAGGTGGAGGGGCGAGCTGCGCAGATACACAGTGGGAGTGCTCCAGGCAGGAGGAGGCCCTGTGAGAGCTGCAGAGCTTAAAGACACACAAGGAAGTGGCTGGACCCAGAACAGTAGGAGGAGATGTGTCAGAGGGTCGAAGTGATGGGTTTGTGGGGCTTCTGAAGGCCAGTGGGAGGACTTCAGCTTTTGCCCCCAGAGACATGAGGAGTCCTTGGGGAGCATGGAATAGCAGAGACACATCTGAATCATGCTTTCCCTCTTCACTCTGACTGTTGTGTGAAGACAGGGGGTTGGGGTTCAAGGTTACAGCGGGGTGAGGTCAGGAGGTCACAGTGTGCGGAGTGACCCCTCCCAGGGAGGCAGCAGCAAAGGCACCAAGACCTAGGACTCTGGGCCCCTTTTGCAGAAGATGGCAAAAGGGATGATGATGATGATGATTGATGGTGTAACTGTGATGGCAGAGATGATTGTGATGGCAAGAAGGCAAGGCTTCATTCATGAGGATGAATCCCACCCCATTCCTTTCTGTGACAGCGTGAAAATGTAAGACCAGGGATGGGCTGGGGTGCCTTGTCAGTGTCTTCCTCTAGTAAATTATGGGGACAGCAGTAAGCAGTTTCACGTGCGTGCAGTTCTTAGCACCCGCATACCTAACCTGATTTTTTTTTCTGATAGAGTTTCATTCTGGTTGCTCAGGCTGGAGTGCAGCAGCACGATCTTGACTGACTGCAACCTACGCCTCTCAGGTTCAACCGATTCTGCTGCCTCAGCCTCCCCAGTAGCTGGGAATAGAGGTGTGCACCACCACACACAGCTAATGTTATATTTTTAGTAGAGAAGGGGTTTCACCCTGTTGGGCAGGCTGGTTTGATTCTCACTTTGATTTATTTGAGGGAGCTTGTATTATCATTACAATTTAGAGATGAAGAAATGCGGCAAAGAGTTTATAGTTGACTTGCCCAAGGCCACATGATTTGGATGTGATGTCAGGATTTAAACCTAGTGTGAGGAGTGCCTTGCAGAGTTGCTGTGAATAGCTAAGAAAGATGCCAGAGACTTCAGAGTATGAAAACACGATACGTGTTGGTACAAAGATGCGCTATTTACAAAACACGCCTGTTTCCCAAGCCTTATTTAGCAATGCTAGGTATGTTTTTTTCTGATAGCAGTAAGAACAGGAAGGAACAGATGAAAAAAAAAGAGCACAGGCACATCTGATATGTAGTATTCTCATCTTTGGGGATGTTACAGCTATGTGACAATCTATTTAATTCTACATTGACATAACTTTATTTGACTCAGAAAATCAATAGACTATTTTTCGAGGCTGCAGTTTGACAGCGATGTATGGCCTGAGAATCAAATTACTTACAATCAATCCTGGCTTCCCTGCTGGCTGAAGTGGAGCCTCTAGACAGGAGACCTGAGGAGGTAGAGCTGTCTCGGTCCCGGGCCGGCCTCGCTTCGGAAGGCCTGCCCTGCCATTGTGTCTCCAGACCACGCAACATACACAGGCGCTGGGGTTTGCAGAGAGCTCGGCCTCAGTCACATGTCATCTAAACGCTAAGCAGTTATTTCTCCTGGATTGTGTAACTTACCCAGAAACCTGTGTTCAGCAAGCCTCCAGGATAAAAATACAATTGCACCATGTAAAAATATCCTTTCTTCTCTAATTTTCTCTACCCTGCTAGAGTTTCTCCCAGGGCGGATGCAAGGGGCCACGCTGGTGAGACTCAGCCTGCTCTGTGTCCCTGAACTGAAGCCTGCTCGAGAATGAAACGGGATTGCACGACATTCCCGCTCAGCTCCAGCCCCCAATCTGGAAGCGGCTGAAGACAGAGGTACCTTGACTTTTATCTGATTCTCCAGCTCTCCACATTCCAGAAAAGTAACTCAAGATCTAATTTGCTTAGTCATTTAGTTGAAACCGCAGTAAGAGAGGTGGCAGAGAAAGTGAAACAGTAGGAAAATTAGATAAGGAAACAAAAGTGAAAACATGTTTTTTTAAAGACTCAAATAAAAACCATGATTTTTAAAAATTGCTCAGGATTAACTTCCCTGCTGTTTAAAATGTCTACAGTATGTAGTTATGGGACACCCATGACCCCATCCACCCCTGCCTTCATTCCTTCATCCTCCTTTCCCTCGAAGAGGAGTGTAAAGTCCTCACAGTACACGGTGCCCTGCAGTAGAGACTGCATTTCCATGGAGATTTGGGGGAAAATGTCAATTAGTGTCTGAATCTTCTTATCTCCACTCAGTATAATGAAACAAAACAGGCATTCCCCAAGTGCCCATGGTACCTATGCAACAGCCAACCCCCAGTTTGGATAGAGCAGAAAAAATTCTGAGAACAGAAAAACCAAGTGTCTGTCTCATACGGTTTGTTAGAAGAGAACAAACTTCGGTCCCTCCCTCGATGACTTGTGGGCATGCAGAGAGGAGGCTACCAGGAATCTTCTACTGTGGGTTTTCATCCGAGCTGTAGGTGTGAGCATCTCTCTCTCATCAGTGCTCAGAGTTGGAACAATCAAACCTCGGGCTCTCTGGCATCACAGAGACAAGAAAAGCTTTTCTCTGTTGGGTAAATTATTAATCGTGGTGCTGTAGCCCCCTTGACATCAATAAAGCACGACAATCCATTTGTCATGGGCCAGTGTGTGCTCATGACCGACTTGCCCTGTAATGTAGGTCAAACTTGGATTTGATGCTCTGATAACCAGAGATCTGGGATGGAAGTGGGGTTTCTCCTGGTCCTATGGAACGTGGCTTCCACACCTGGAGCTCCGGGGGTGGGGGATTTCTCTGGTCCTGCAGAATGTGGCTTCCATGTCTGAAGCTCTGGGGGGGGCGGGCAAAGTGCTTTGGCAGAGCAGGGAGCTTGGCCCTCAGCAAGGGGTAGACGTGTGGCAATGCGGGAATACTATGCAGTCACTGCCACGCTGCTGAGGCTGCAACCGGGACCGAGCGGAGAGGAAGATGTTGAAGGTCTGGCACTCCTGCTTCTGCTTCCCTTTTGCTGCATCAATAGGTGAAAAATAACACTTTTTCCTCTAAGGAGAGAGCATCAGAATAAAAATAGTGTATCCTCGAAATAAATTTCAGAAAGAGAGAAAAAAAGGAAAAATGCTTAATCAATTTATCTTAAAAAAAAAAAAAAAGAAAAAGAAAGAAAAAGAAGCAGCAGCCAGAGGGCAAGTGCAGTTAAAAGTGATGGAGCTTTTCCCTCTGCCGGGCTGCCTGCCCACTTGGTGCTGCCTACTCGCCTGGGGTGGCCCACCCTCCTGGGGCTGCCAGCCCGCCTGGGGCTGCCCACACGCCTGGGGCAGCCTACCGCCTGGGGCTGCCTGCCCACCTGGGGCTGCCCACCCGCCTGGGGCTGCCCACCCACCTGGGGCGGCCTACGACCTGGGGCTGCCTACCCGTGTGGTGCTGCCTACCTGTGTGGGGCTGCCTGCCCACCTGGGGCTGCCTAACTGCCTGGGGCTGCCTACCCGCCTGGGGCTGCCCACCTGCCTGGGGCGGACTACGGTCTGGGGTTGCCTAACTGTGTGGTGCTGCCTACCTGTGTGGGGCTGCCTGCCCGCCTGGGGCTGCCTACCCACCTGGGGCTGCCTACCCACCTGAGGCTGCCTGCCCGAGTGGGGCTGCCTACCTGTGTGGGTCAGAGCCAGGCCCAGGATGCAGAGCTGGATGAGCAGGGCCTGCTCCTTTTGAGCTGTAAGCTTTGTGAATGGCCCAGCCAGGGGGAAGGAAGGCCAGGTGACCCCGGTGAGGCTTTCTGGGAACCCCCCTACTCCCGTCTGCCATGTCCCCTGCACTGCGGCTTCCAGGTGTACAGCTATTTGAAGCCCTTCAGACACCAGGATTTGTTCCATCCGCTGTCCCAGAAACACTGGCTGCTGCTGACACGGGTGCTGTGTCTTCCTGGAAAAGCCCAGGGCAGATGCAAGGGGGCACGCTTGTGGGACTCAGCCTGGAACAGCCAGGGGCCCGGCCTCACCAGCATCCTCTGAGCTGGCTGAGCTTCAGGCCCAGAAAAGCGCAGGATGAGCCTGGCAGAATAGCGTGGGTCTCTGTGCCTTTCTCAGACCTCCTCTACTGGAGGAACAGCTTTGAGTCAGTCAGACTGGGGTCAAGTCAGAGTCACCACTTAGCAACTTTGTGTTTTGGGCAGTGTATTTAATCCTGTATGTCTCAGTATCCTCATCTGTGAGACGGGCACCTTAGGTTAGCTGAGATAATATGAGAAGTCCCCAGGCAAGTGTATTCCAGTGACCATGGTGAGTAATCAGCCATCCAGGGGCCTGGAACTACATGTCATAATCAGGCATCATTCTGTGCTCACGGGTTCTATGGCCAGGAGCACAGTGTGACTGCTCCTCTCGGGTCCTCAGGGTCTGGTGGTCCCAAGGCCAGGGTTGGAGTCTTCTGCAGGAACCTGCCAACCTCACTCACAGCTGCAGGATGCTGCCATTGGCTGGGACCTCAGCTGGGCTGTATCACGTCCCCCAAAATCCAGGTGCAGACATCCTGGCCCCCAGTGCCTGAGAATGGGACTGTTTTGAGATAGGGTGTTTAAAGAGGTGAGGTCACTAGAGTGGACTCTAATCCATCCTGGCTGGTATCTTTGAAAGGAGAGATTAGGGCACAAACACACGGACGACACTGTGAGGACACGGCAGCATTCTGTTGGTGAGAAGAACTCACAGGTCCGGCCTACAGGGAAGGGGCAAAGGGAGTGAATCACACTGCAGGTGACACCAGGCAGCTGCAACCACAGGCAACTCTGGAAATCGGAGCCTGACAAGCCCACATCTCCCACAATGCCCACCTACGTGGGTGGAAGCCAGATCTTCCAGTTTCTCAGGTCAAGCCACCCACATCCCACATCAAGTCTGCCAGTCAGCCCCTCTGACACTACTTGGAACTGCCTAGCACCTGGCCATGACCCCCACCCTCTCACTACTCCTGCGCTGGGCCAGGCCCTGTCATCTCCCACCTGGAGTGCAGTGACTGCCTCCTGGCTCTGTCTTTGATTCTGCCTTGCCCCCCTCAGTATACTCTCAAAATAGCAGGTAGGATGATAAAAAATGTGAATCAAAAGCAATCACACAGCCCTGCCCAAACCCTGCAATGATTTCTACCCAGAGTCCAAGCCTCCACAGAAACCCAAACAGGCCTACACAGGCAGGTCCTCCCCCAGTTCCTGCCCCATCCAGCTTCTGACCTCTCTCTCCTGGGCTCTCTGAACTCCAGCGCCCTGTAGCCAGCCTCCATTTTCTCTCTTTTCGAGACAGAGTTTTTCTCTCATTGCTCAGGCTGGAGTGCAATGCTGCCATCTTGGCTCACTGCAACCTCTGCCTCTCAGGTTCAAGCAATTCTCCTGCCTCAGCCTCCCGAGTAGCTGGGATTACAGGCACACATCACCATACCTGGATAAGTTTTGTATTTTTAGTAGAGATGCGGTTTTGTCATGTTGGCCAGGCTGGTCTTGAACTCCTGACCTCAGGTGATTCACCCTCCTTGGCCTTTTAAAGTGCTGGGATTACAGGCGTGAGCCACTGTGCCTGGCCTCCAGTGTCCATCTTATATCACTGGATATCGTTTAACATCTCAGCTTGCCATCTGTCCACACCTGGATTTGTTTCAGAGCTGGGTGGCTGCACCCTTGCTTCTTCTGGCCTTCTCTCTCTTCCATCCAGCTAACCAAACCAAATGAGGATTTAGAGTCCTAACAACCATCTCTGTTTCCTTCATGGGTACAATGAACCCTGAAAATTTGAGGCAGGTCTCATTTAAATTGGAAAGTTTATTTTGCAAAGGTTGAGGACGTGCACCCATGACACAGCCCCGGAAAGTCCTGAAGACATGTGCCCAGGGTGTTTGGGGCACAGCTTGGTATTATTCATTGCAGGGAGACATGAGACCTCAATCAATATATGTAAGAAGAACATTGGTTCATCCAGAAAGGTGGGGAAAACTCGAAGCAGGGAACGGACTTCCAGGTCACAGGTAGATGAGAGACAAATGGTTGCATTCTTTTGAGTTTCTGATAAGCCTTTCCAAAGGAGGCAATCAGATATGCACCTATTTCAGTGAGTAGAGGGATGACTATGAGTAGAATGGGAGCCAGACTAGCCCTGAGCAGTTCCCATCTTGAATTTTCTTTTTAGCTTAGTGACTGGGGGCCCGAGATGCTTTTACAATACACGTCAGGTCTCCAGTCCCCCTAGCTTTCCGGTTTGCTTTGCAAATGGCCTCAATTATTCACCTGAAATCTCATTATCCTCTAAGACTCATGTGGGCATGGCCCCGCCAGATTCCCCGGACTGCATCTGACTCCCTCACGGACGTGGCCCTGAGTCTTCTGTGTTGTAAGCTGTCTTCTCTGCCAGTCTGTGAGTTCACCGAGGAGCGTAAATTGAATGAGTCATTATTGTCAATAATTCTTGCCACGGTGCCTGCAAGTGGAGCGCTATTTAATTGTTAAAAATTAATTTAAATGACATTTAAAAGACTGTATATAGTTCGTCTATGTAATATATCCTTGGGGTCCGGCCCCAGAGTGGGCAGTCAATGAAGAATGATTCAATGAACGAAAGAACCTGACGAAACATAGATGAACAGTAACTAACAAAAGACAGAAGTCCTCGCAGGGTCACAAAGGCCTGGAGTTTAGAACACTAACACACACTGACTGCCCTAAGCAGTGCCTCAGGTGCCCAGCCCAGCTCCTGCACAGCAAAGGCCCTGGGGTATTTGCTTTCATGAATGGAGGGAAAGAGCTCCTGGTTACAAAGTGACTTCAAGGGATATTTTTGGCCTTCCATGCAGAAACAAGGCTACAGAGGAAGGCCCACCCAGGGTGAGGACCCAGACTTCTACAGGCAGTGGAGGGATAAAGACCCTAAAGATATTTCCCTAAGAGGGGCCTCCAGAGGTCTCTAAACAGCCTTTTTCTTCAATGGCAAAAGAGCTGTTAAAGTGGTGACTCTCTCCAGACATCACCTCCCCAATAAAGGGTCCCAGCGGCTCTTCACTGGGAGGCAGGTATAGAGTGAAGGCCTCAAAGGTGATCTTCAGTCTTGTTTACCCGATTTATTTGCTTATCCAATTATTTTTAAAGTCCAGACCTTGTTGGAATTATCACAATTTGTGAATTAGTGGGATCTGAAGTAATAGGGCTTCTCGGTATCTTTAATTATACTTAGAGATGGAAGGATAATTCCCTCATTTAGAAAAGAGACAAAGAGAATTAATTAAACACACAAAAATGAGACACCACGGTTAGATATAGGAAAGGATTTCCTGATTATGAATGTGGCTTTACATTTAAAACTGGATAGAGGGGTGAATCTCTGAAAAAATCTTTCAAAATAAGTCCTGTTTCTAGTGGTCTGACCATGTAGGTTTTTGTGTCCTGAAGGCACAGGTTATGGAAAATTTCTAAAGACCCTGAGTTTCTCCAGGTTTGTTATTTTACTGTAATCATTTTCTGAAAGGAGGAATAGTGAGGCTGTGTTGTAATTATCTCCGGCTGGAGAAGGGCACAGCTGCGGCTCATCTCTAAATGCAAGGACTGAAATAATTACTCTAGGAGTTACCAACTGCTTTTATACTCAATTGGCTTTAAAGAGAAAAAAAAAAAACTAGCTTTCTTTCACATCTAAACATGCTTTCTCATGTGGGTTTAGATTTTCTCCCATCTTCTACTGGACGTTTTCGAGTGCACCAGTCATTATGCAAACGCTGCTTTTGAAAGAAAACGAGGCACCATTAGATTTTGTTCAATGAAATGTTCTTGACCTTCTGACCATGAGAGGTTGGATCATCATCTCTGATGACCACTCCCATCTACCCAGTTCTGGCCCCTACCACCCACCTCTGCCCTGAGCTCTACAGCCTTCCGAGGGCTGAACGTTGATATTTCTGACTGATGAAGCCTTTACATGGAAGGCAGGATACTTGAGAGCCCCAGGTTGGCCATGGTTGCAGTCTTCCATCATGGAAACTGGCAAAGGTTCCAAATCAGAGATACTCCCCGCCCTCAGAACATCTACCCTCACATCGCGGCCCAATCCCTCCACACAATCATCTTCTTTCAGTACTACCCCGAGTGAAGACCAAGGAATGAATCAGCTGGCAAAAACCACCTGTACTTAAGATTGAAGAACAAGGTTTGCTTACAGGAAAAATGAGGCAGCATTTTAAATTGTTCTAGATTATTCCATTTAATGCAGATTGCTAAGAAGGCATGACACCCCTTCATTTATCAAGCTAGCTAGGAAGATGCAATATTCTCCATCAAAACATCAGTGATCAAAGAGTTTGGTCTAGGAATGCAATGCGTTAGTCTCAAAGCATGTCCTAAAGCCAGAAACCACCACCCACATGGGAGCCAGGCTTGGAGTCTTTGCATTCTAACACCTCCCCAAGGCTGATTTATATCTTTAACCCACTGGATTTTCTGTAGTGAACCAGTCAGTCCTGAGACCAAGTTCACCAAAAAATTATTTTCATAAATATTTTTAACCAAATGATCATTTTGGAATGAAGTTAACAGGCTACACTGTCTAGAACAATCTGTGTAGTCTGAGGCTCTGTTTAAATTCCAGCTCAATGGCCCAGGATTACTTTCTTGTTCCTTAGAAAAGAAGACGTGTTTCCATTGACAACTCTAAAAATTAAAGTTTCCACTCTCTTTTCTCTAAATTTCTCCTGTATATTTTACTCATTCTTAGTATTTTAAATAGGAAATGAGAGAGGGATGAATTAAATGGCATGGAGTCCATGGCCTCTCCCTGGGGTCCCCGCAGCCTCCCTCTCCCTCCCACTCCCACTCTGCAGTGTTTGCAATTGTTCCATTTCTAGAAAGATATTTTAAACTTAAGTACAAGAAAAAGTGCTTGTTCACCATAAGGCAGAAAAAGATAGCTCCATTAATACTTTGTAAACGTATCACCCTCTCCCCAATTAGGTGCCTGCCATACCTTCCTGAAAAACAAAGCAAGCTGACAAACAAAAGCCTACTCTCCTCCCAGGCAGGGAAAAAAAATAGTTTAGAGACGAGTGTGATAAAATGTTTGGTACCTACTCCGTTTTAAAAAAATTGTGCTGCCACAGTCTCTGCTTTCTGCTCAAAAGAGACACTCGTACATCCATTTATCACCGCCATTCCATTTTATTGCCATTCGGATTGGCTAAAGGACAACGACATGAGTAAAGTTGACTGGGGAGCTGGACGAGTGGACGCCCCAGACTGCTCACAGCGCTCCTGACCTCTGTCCAGCTCCCAGCACCCACCTCCTGCATGCCCCACCCCACAAATGGTAGGTGGAATCCCTGCTTTTCTCCGCTTACCATTTTTGATTCTGATTCTATGGCCTTAAATACTCTAGAATTTCGTAACTCCCAAATTTCTTTTTTCTTTTATTTCTTTTTTGAAACTGAGTCTCGCTCTGTCACCCAGGCTGGAGTGCAGTGGCACGATCTCGGCTCACTGTAACCTCCACCTTCTGGGTTCAAGCAATTCTCTGCTTCAGCCTCCTGAGTAGCTGGGATGACAGGTGACTGCCACCTCGTCCAGCACATGATTTGTGTTTTTAGTAGAGACGAGGTTTCACCATATTGGCCAGGCTGGTCTTGATCTCCTGACCTCACGATCCACCCGCCTCAGCTTCCCAAAGTGCTGGGATTGGAGGCGTGAACCACTGCACCCAGCCGACTCTCAAATTTCTCTCTCTACTCCCCACCTGCCTGCAAACACTTTTATCCAATCGCCTACTTGGCATAGCCATGCAGATACTGATGGACGTCTTACACTTGATATACCCTAAACAGAATTCTGTTTCCCCTCGGCCTTCTCATTTCAGTAACTGTGTCAGTATCTACAGTTACTGACATGAAAAACCCTAAGTCGAGAGCTTCCGAAACCCATCTCCCACCCCGCTGCCTCCCTCCGTCCTTCCTCCCGGCACCGCGGCATGCTGGCACCAGGGTGCTGGCTTTCCACCCGGCCTTGCTGCTCCGTTCTGTGTTCTCCACGCAGCAGCTGGCGTGAGCTATGGGAAATTTTAACCCGATGGTTTCACTCTCTTCCCATATCCTCTCAAGGAATTCTCCCTACCCCGACCTATGGGACCCCGTATGATGGGGCTCCCCACTACCACCCCCTGGCTGGCTTAGCATCCACCCTGCTCCATTCACACAGGGCTTCTTGATGTTTCCCTAACAGCCCCAGCTTGTTCCTATCTCAGGGCCATTGCAGGAGGTGTTTGCAGTTCATTCCATACTGCACACGGCGGGTCTCCTCATCTCAGCCAGATCTCAGCTTATCTGCGGCTTCCTCAGAGAGGCCCTTCCTAGCCACACACTCTAACAGTCTTTGGAATATTCATTGTTCCATCGCTCTGTGGTGTGTTAATCACACTGCCTCTCCCTTTCTGCTAAGAAAGGTTTCGTTTGTGTGTGCTGTTCGTCTTTCCCCTCTAATGGAAGTTCCACCAGACTCTAGCCCTCGCTTGTTCAGCCGGGCAGTGCTTGGGTCTTGAACAGTGTCTGATACTTACGAGGGTCTTCGCCAGTGTGTGGAGAATGAAAACTAGGTTAAAGATGATTTCTTCATTTTAAGTGAAATCCACAGTCAAGTAAGCATAGGAGAGAGAGAGAGTCTTCAGTAAGTTCTGATTTTACCAGAGGAACATTCAACCGCAGTTAAATCATGTTCTTTACCTCCCTCACTCTCCTTTTCTCTCTCTCTTATGCATACGTACATATACACACACACAAACACCCCACATATGTATATGTGTATCTGTGCACCTATGTGTGTGTGTCTGTTCGTGATAACTCTCTGTGCTGCATTGGAGGACTCAAGTTTGTTAAGACCTTACTCTTTCAATCAGGGCCCTGGTCATGTGTACACTTATCAGAGAAAAATCATGCTCTATAAAACATCAACACATTAGAGATAAAAGAAAGGGCTGCAAGACAGAAAAAGGAAAAAAAGGACAGAAAAATTCTTGCTTTTCAAAGAGCAAAAGAGTGAAATCTGGCTGCCTGGTTCATTTCTTCTCCCTTTCCTATCTGAAAATTTTCCAGAAATCTTGGGATTTCACAGTTATGTTCTGTGCTTGGAAACTCTGAATGATATAAATAATTCTCAGTAGGAAATAAAATGACCGATATACATAAATGGGAAATAAATGTTCTTGGGTTTATAGATCCAAAAATTTTCCTAACCAGCCTCCCATCTTAGCAAAAGAGCATATGACCAGATTTCCCATCAGCTAACTCAGGCCTGTCAGGGCAAAAAGAACAGTGGTAGCAGCCTCTGCTCACACTGCCAAACATGCAGGTGATCTCCGAGGATTTGGCAATATTAACTGCAAAGGGAAATAATCAAAACACAACATTTGCTATAAGGGTATGGTACAGACGATTTTGGGATGGAGTATTTTATCATGGTAAGGTCTGCAGGAAAAATAAAAAAAGAAATGACAAATAGTCATAAGAAAAAGCCATCACACTTGCCAGGTGTGGTGGCTCACGTCTGTAATCCCAGCACTTTGGGAGGCTGAGGCAGGTGGATCATCTGAGGTCAGGAGTTCAAGACCAGCCTGGCCAACATGGTAAACCCCTTTCTCCACTAAAAATACGAAAATTAGCCACATATGGTGATGCCTGCCTGTAATCCCAGCTACTTGGGAGGCTGAGGCAGGAAAATCGCTTGAACTCAGGAGGTAAAGGTTGCAGTGAGCAGAGATGGTAGCATTGCACTCCAGCCTGGGCAACTCCGTCTCCAGAAAAAATTTTAAAAAGGCCGGGCATGGTGGCTCATGCCTGTAATCCCAGCACTTTGGGAGGCCAAAGTGTGAGGATCACCTGAAGTCAGGAGTTTGAGACCAGCCTGACCAACATGGAGAAACCCCATCTCTACTAAAAATACAAAATTAGACGGGCATGGTGGTGCACGCCTGTAATCCCAGCTACTCAGGAGGCTGAGGCAGGA
>CAUYLG010055790.1:0-25563 GCA_963573385.1 Cacajao melanocephalus | reverse complement strand
TGGTGGTGACAAAATCTCTGAACAATTGCTTTTTCATAAAGGATTTTATTTCTCCTTCGCTTATGAAGCTTAGTTTGGCTGGATATGACATTCTAGGTTGAAAGTCCTTTTCTTTAAGGATGTTGAATATTGGCCCCCACTGTCTTCTGGCTTGTAGAGTTTCTGCTGAGAGATTAACTGTGAGTCTGATGGGCTTCCCTTTGTGGGTAACTTGACCTTTCTCTCTGGCTGCCCTTAGCATTTTTTCCTTCATTTCAACCCTGGTGAATCTGATGATTATGTGCCTTGGGGTTGCACTTCTTGAGGAATATCTTTGTGGTGTTCTCTGTATTTCCTGGACTTGAATATTGGCCTGCCTTGCTAGGTTGGTGATGTTCTCCTCGATAATATCCTGAAGAGAATTTTCCAGCTTGGATTCATTCTCTCCGTCACATTCAGGTACACCTATCAAAAGTAAATTAGGTATTTTCACATAATCCCATATTTCTTGGAGACTTTGTTCATTTCTTTTCACTCTTTTTTCTCTAATCTTGCCTTCTCATTTTATTGTATTGAGTCGATCTTCAATCTCTGATATCCTTTCTTCTGCTTGGTCAATTCAGCTATTGAAATTTGTATATGCTTTGCAAAGTTCTTGTGTTGTATTTTTCAGCTCCATTAAGTCATTCATGTTCCTCTCTAAGCTGTTTATTCTCATTAGCATTTCGTCAAACCTTTTTTCTAGGTTCTTAGTTTCTTTGCATTGCATTAGAACATGATCTTTCGGCTCAGAGAAGTTTGTTTTTACCCACCTTCTGAAGCCTTTTTCTGTCGATTCATCAGAATCATTCTCCATCCAGCTTTTTTCCTTTGCTGGTGATGAGTTGTGATCCCTTGGAGGAAGAGAGGCATTCTGGTTTTGGATGTTTTCATCCTTTTTGTGCTGGTTTCTTCCCATCTTTGTAGATTTGTCTACCTGTGGTCTTTGTAGTTGGTGACTTTCAGATGGGGTCTCTGAGTGGATGTCCATTTTGTTGATGATGAAGTTATTTCTTTCTGTTTTTTAGTTTTCCTTCTAACAGTCAGGCCCCTCTACTGTAGGACTGCTGGAGGTCCACTCCAGACCCTGCTTGCCTGGGGATCACCTGTGGCAGCTGCAGAACAGTAAGGGTTGCTGCCAGTTTCTTCTTCTGTTATCTTTATCCTAGAAGGATACGCACCATATGTCAGCCTGAGCTCTCCTTTATGAGGTGACTCTTTGGATATGCTGGGGTCAGGGAGCTGCTTGAGGAGATGGTCTGTCCCTTATAGGAGCTCAAGTGGTGAGCTGTGAGCTCCGTTGTTCTATTTAGAGCTGATTTGCAGGTACATTTAAGTCTGCTGCAGTGGAACTCATAACTGCCTTTTTTCCCTGGTGCTCTGTCCTGGGAAGGTGCGGCTTTATTTATAAGTTCCTGACATGCTGCTGCCTTTTTTCAGAGCTGCCCTGCCCAGCAAGGAGGTAGCCTAGTCACAGTCTGCCAGCAGAGGCATTGCTGGGCTTCCCTGGGCTCTGCCCAGCTGCTGTGTAAACTTCCTTGTGGTTTTGTTTATAGAGGTATAGTTAGAACTGCCTGGTAATTGTGGTCTGCCTAGGTAATAGCGGATTGCCTTGGTAATGGCAGACTGCCTTGGTAATGGTGGACTGCTTTGGTAGTGGTGGACTGCCTCGGTAATGGTGGACGCCCTTCCCCCAACAGAGCTGGATCATCCCGGGTCCAGCTGCGCTTGCTGCGAAACTCTCAATCCAGAGCGTTTCAGATTGCTTGTCTTTGTGGGGGTGGGACCTGCCAAGCCCGATCACCTGGCTCCTTGTTTCAGCCCCACTTTTTTCAGTTGAATGGGTGGCTCTGTCTCCCAGGAGTTCTAGGTGCCAGTTGAAGCGGCCACCCAGATTTGTAAGTTTTTGTGTGGAGACCCTCTGCACTGGCTGAAACAGCCATGCTGGAAACTCATGGCACTTTTCAGCCTGGGAATCTCCTGGTCTGTGGGCAGCAATAACTCGTTTGGAAATGCGGTGTTCACTCACCAGCTGTGTTGTTCTCGCTGGGAACTACACTTCAGAGCTGTTTCTGTTCAGCCATCTTGGCTTTTTTCAAGCAGCTATTTTATTGTGTGCAGTGTTTTAGTCTGTCTGCTGAGCAGTTTCTTTTAATCTTTAAAACAACTTATTGAAGCCAGGAGCACTTGCACACACCTATATTTCTAACTACTTAGGTGGCAACAGCAGGAGGATTGCTTGAGCCCAGGAGTTCCAGGCCATAGTGCAGTATGACCCTCCTGTGAATAGCCGCTGCACTCCAGCCTGGGTAACATAGTGAGATCTTGTCACTTAAACAAACAATGACAACAAAACAAGCCATTGAGACAACCATGTTTGGTATGTCATAAATAAGTTAATTGAGGTGCATAAGGGTTAAATCACTCTTTGAAGGCCATGCAACTATTTGGAAGATTTAAGACTCAAATCCAGGCCTGTTTGACACATATGACTGTGCTCTTAATAATTTGGACACTGCTTCTCTATTAATTAATTTAACACCCATAATGCAAATATTTGTTCACTTAATGGTGCTTCATAAATTCTGTAGGCTTGCTTTTTGGTTTGTTTGGTTGGTTTAGGTCGGCCTCTATTATTTCAAATGACCTATCTTTAAGTTCAGAAATTCTTTCTTCTGCTTGGTCTAATCTATTGTTCGGGCTCTTGATTGTATTTTTTATTTCATTCATTGAATTCTTTAGCTGTGGAATTTCTTTTTGGTCTTTATTATGATATCTATCTCTGTTGAATTTCTCATTCAGATCATGAATTGCTTTCCTGATTTTGTTGAATTGTCTGTGTTCTCTTGTATCTCACTGAGTTTCCTTAAGGTTATTATTTTGAATTCTTTGTACTGGTATTTTTCGTATTGTTTTATGATTGATGCCTGTTACTGGAGAATTATTCTGTTCCTTTGGAGGTGTGATGTTTCCTTACTTTCTCATGTTGGATGTGTCCCTACAATGATTTCTACATATGTGGTGGAAAAATTACTCTTTTAACTTTATGTAGTGGGTTTTCTAGGGAAGGACTTATTCATATGAATGAGTCTTAGAGTGTTGCTTTGGTGGGGTATATTGGCTTTGGCTCTAGATGGACACAGTAATGTAGCCTCCATGTAGTCTCTTCAGTTGTAATCCATGCTAGTCACATTTATGCATGTCTCAGTAGCCTAGGCTAAGAGAGTTTCTGGTGGTGATGGTGAGGCATTGTCAGGGGTGGGCTTGCCAGGCTGTTTCTCAGGTCAGGGGAATGTGCATGTAAATGGTAGGGCAGCCAACTTGGGGCTGGGGTTGTGGCTATGGGTCTGTTACTCTGGCCAGAAGCATGTTAAGTCAGTATTTGTTAGATACTGGTATTAAGTACATCTGACTACCTCTAGCATGTTGCAAGAGGAAGGAAAATACTGTTTCTCATGAAAGCCAAGGGAACAAATATAGTTTTGGATGACAGATTACAATGACTTCATTGTTCTTTTTCTCTGGAAAGTATCTGTAAATATTAAAAATTTTCTAATATAAACCAAACTCAAGTAATCCTTAAAGTTAAAATGTCTGCAAGAAAGTTATGTGAAACACACTAACAACTCATAAAAACTGTTGAGGTAAATAAATAGAAGATTAATATAAAAAAAAGTCTTGAAAACTAAAAGTAAAATTGAGATAGAGAACACAAGCAAATTAGTAGCAGTATTCTCTTCAGTCTTAATAGATTTTTTGGTTGCTTCTTTGTTTTTCCCCTTTTATCCATCCATTCCCATTTTTTGAAACTAATGTTAACATTTTTAACAAGCAATATGTTTTCTCTAGATTGGTTATATTGCCTTTACTAAGCCAACTTCATGTAACTCTTATTTTCCTAGGAACTGAAGTATATTTTTACTTCTTACTGAGTGTCTGAATTTTTGCCAAAAAACAGATAAATTTGATCCAGAGTGCATGCTTGGTTGGATGGGAGACAAGAGTCCTAATTCTGAGTTTGGAATCAAGATGAATTTTTAAGATTTTTAATATAGCCAATCAGTTGCTATATTAAAATGGGAAGCCTTCTATTTATAACTATAGGAACATTAACAATCCAATCAATTGAAACAATTTTTCTAGGTTCAAGAAGATAAGCCATATAGAAGTTAAGCACCTCTTAGCACACAGCTCAGGGCAGTTGTGAAATATGATGCACCACATTTTAAAACAGATTTTTATAAATAATATATGACAGTATTTTTCTGAATATTGAAAAATCCTCTCACTTTAGTGATAATTATAAATCAGCGTGAATTTTTATTTTGTTTTGAGAGAATTATTTCAGTTTTTTAAAAGAAATCCTTCCATTGCATTGGAAGTACACGGTAAATATCTGCATAAAGTTGGAGAGAAATAAAGAACCAAAAGCATCAAGTGGAATGCACTGTGACTTATCAGTCACCCAAAAAGTATACAGCTCTTCATAAACTTTTTAAATTAAGGATAGTACTACAGAACTCTACCAATACTGAATATAGATAAGCACAATGACAAAGGAAAAAAAAAATCAGAGTTGGCATAAAAATCAGCGCCTGAAGAAAGAAAATGAAGAATTCTGCTCTTCTGTAGCCAACGCAATAGATCATCTCTCACCAGCTCATTATTCCTACAAAAATCTGTAGAGCTGTGTTTCACTTTGGGTTGTTCCCCAATTCAAGTGCGGTACTGAGTCTAATACAAATGCTGCTGCTTGGGGGTTGTGCTGCCCTCACTATTCCCATCTCTGTGATCTGCCATTCACTAATGGTAGGGGAAGCTGAGAGCAAGGTATAACAGTACTGAACTCTCCAACAGGCAAACCAGTGGTTACCAAAGTGGGGTCGTTTTGGGGACTTTGAAAACTTCCCTGTGTCCAAAGATATTTTCCTCAGTCTGGCTCATATGATTGAAATTCCAACATTAATGACAAATTCATTTGCCTAAAAGTATTTCAGTTTCAGGAAATCTTTTTATAAATGTTTCTGTGTCCTCAGAATAAGCTGTTATCTGTGATTTAGCATCATTTTGATAATTCATCAGTCACACTGTTTTTCTATGTGAGAGTTAGTTGAGAGGGACTAGAGATAGATGGGACCAAAGAAAAAGCCAAGTACTACTTAAAAGAGATTAGCAAGTCAATATTGTGAGGAGTTTGAGACTAACATTGGCATGAGTCTGTTGTATGCCTGAGGGAACTATGTTCTAAGTGAGAAGGTGGGCAAAATAGAGAGGTTTGTATTGTATTTATCCTGTAATTTAAGTCTCCCCAAGTTTTCCTGCTATCTGGGATTATTCTTTTATTTAATGTTTTTAAAAAGGTAATTGAAATGTTTATTCTTAGAACATTACGAAATTGTGGCCTTACCCCAAGAAGTGCCTACGTTATTGTGGTTATTGATTTTCATCTTGTTCTAAATTCTTGCTTAGTGATTCTTTTTTGATAAATATACCATCCTATTTTATCACTATTCCTCAACTTTGCCATAGTTTTCTCTGGTTACTTTGGTCAAACCATGGTTATAAGCCTTTGTTGTATTCCTCAAGGCATTGCTGGCATGAGTCCTATAATATTTGACAAACTTTACTAGAGAGTTGTAATTACCTAATCTGTAGAATAAGGCTGTACATTGCAGAGAAAGAAAATTTAATGTTGGCTTTCAGACAATAATGCAGTAACAGTGGCTAAAGGAAAATACATGGATTTAGGAAATATGGTATAAGTTGCTTAAAAGTAGACTGCATTTCATTCACTGTGGTATTGCAGTTCAGTGTCTGGCACGTAGCAGACACATATTATGAGTGAGTGAATGAACATTGCTGCTCTTAAATTCAATTGACTGTGCCCTTCACCTGAGCTGCTTCTCAGAGCACCACCTCCTCTCTGCTGTCTTTTTTTCCCTAAGTCCTCTGGCTCCAACCATCCCTCATTTTATTTCAGGTTGGCTAAGTAGAAATAGTTAACCTGATGCTCCTCACTCAGTGATGTTGCCTTTTACATGATTATGTACAATGGTTAGTTCACCTTTGCCTCAGCTTCCTGAGACCAGACACAGGCAAAAGATCCAGGAAAGTTGCCTCAAACAGAAGAGCAGTTTTCTTCCTCAAATAAATTCTATAACTAACCCTAAAATTCTGCAGTTGTTGTAGTCACATCTTTTTGTCCTGCGATTTATTCCATAAACCATTATTATGTAAATGATGTATAGTTCCTGCCTTCAAGTAGCTTACTGTTTTAAAAAGGAAACAGATACAGACTGAGCATCTTAAACCTAAAAATTTAAAATCTGAAGTGCTCCAAAATCCACATTATTTTGGGCGTCCACATGATGCTCAAAGAAATGCTTATTGGAGCATTTAAGATTTCAGATTTTCAGATTTGGGATGCTCAAGTGATATAGTGCAAATGTTCCAAAATCCAAAAACATTCAAAATCCAAAATGCTTCTGGTCCCAAGCATTTCAGGTTAGGGATAAGTAACCCATACAAAACTAATCAATAAAGTATTATAATAAATTATAATTATTATATATTATACACATATAAAAATTATATTATGTAAATATATAAAAATTATAGTATATATAAATAGATGTTAGTATATTTATATGTTATATACTTTATCATTATATTTATATGTTATATAAATATATAAATTATTATATTTATATGTTATATAGATATGTTATGGCAAGTGTGATTATGAAGATATGAAAGGATTATTATAATACATAGTAGCTTCTTAGATAGAGGGTCCCATAAACTTCCTGGAGGTGAGGGGTGGATGGATACAGGAAGCAGGGAAAGAGGTGACATCTAAGATGATTCTTGAGGGTGAGCAGAAGTTATCCTGATGATATTGCACCTAGTGGGCAAGTATGCTGCCTACACATAGATGATGCATAAGCAGAGGCTGAGAGGTAAGAAGCACTTCTTTGTTCGTGAATCATGAAGTGTGAGGAAGGAGGTGTCAAGAGATAAATCTTGAGGAGTCTTGAACCACCAAATTATAAAGGGATTTATATGCCATATTAAAGCATGTGGAGTACACTATTGTGTTGTAGAGAGCTACTGCAGGATTGTAAGAAGGGGAATGCCAGAGGCAAATCCTTTAGGCTCCAGAATTTCTTTAGCATTTTTATGAGTTCTAGAGAGATAGGCTTCTACCTTTCTGAAACCTAAAAGTTTGTGAAAGGAGGCTTGTTATAGAGAGTGGGGGTGATTATACAGTAGCTGCCTTGTGCCATGTAGAATACTTTCTCATATGTTGGAAAAGTCTTAATCTCCATGAATATAAGTTCTTCCCATTTAGTGGGGGAAAAGAAAACTGTTAAAAGGAGCAAACCATTGGTATATAAAGTGGATAAAAAATGGAAATTATAAGGGCATTGAGAGTAATTCTCAATATTTATATGCATGCAGTTATTACTTTATGTGGTTCCAATATACGTATATTTTGGTTACCACAATTTAATTACATAGCATCAGTTCCTGAATAACACAATTTATATTTTGTTTACCACAGTATATTAAGTATGACTAACTAAAGTACAGACTTTGCTACTGCCCTTTAGTCCACAATTCACTTCATAAGTAATAGAGTGCATCATGACCGATGACCAGTCAAGTAACTTCATTCAGTCTGTTGGTGATTGATCACTTCTTATCTGTTATTAATCATGTAGAGACAGCAAAGTTGTGTTGCTTCCTTGCTTTCCAGTGATAAACCCATGTGATATTTCACACAGATGAATAATCAAAAGAAGTATTAGCTAACAAAGATGAAAGAACAGCAAGTTAAGAAGTAGTGATAACATAGGAGTTTTAAAAGAAGTAGCTGACCATGAGACACTGCTGACATTTAAGACTCTACATATGCAGCCAAGGACATTTATTACAGATGAACTTTTAGACAAAAATGAGTAAAGTGGTTGTGATGAGTAGGACAAGGATGTTTCAGAGAAAGTGACACTTTAAAAAAAACTTCACATTAGAAGAACTCTTGGAAATACGTCATGACATTGAAAGTGCAAAGGATAAAATGTTGGGAATTGGTCAAAACTTAGAAGCAAATATGACTATTTGCCAAGGCATAAGAAATATGCTTGCTTAGTATGGAAATTTAGACAACAACAAGAAGGCACTTTCAAACTAATTTTGATAATTTTTTTCAAATAAATATGATTTAATTTCTAATGTTTCCAATTATTCTAAATTAATGTTAGCAGAAATTTTTTATTTCCCCATGCAACTATAACCAACAGTAAGAGAGTTTTTAACACTTTGACAAAAATATTTGAAGGTCATGGAACAATTGTAAATTTTCCCATTGGTTATTAAGATTGCTTTGCACAATTTCAGCTTGCAAGGTTATTTTATGGTCCTATGCTGCCGTGCAAAGTGAGGAGGATCTGTGTATAAATGATACTACTGTTTTCCTTATGATTAAACATTTTATTTACATATTCAAATCTTAATTACTGGGAGAAGTTTGAAACTGTTTTCTTTTGTAACCACTAATATTTCTGATTTTGATTCAATTGTATTTTTTTTTTGTCCTGTCTGGTCACCTATTGATAATACATTTTTAGGGCTAAAATTTTTGTTAACATATTTATTACAATTAAAGTGTGTATAAAATTAGATTATAAGCTCCATTTATTATTGGAATTCTTGCTGAGGCAATTTATGTATTTAATTTTTGTAGGTACACATTAAGTGTATATATTCGTGGGGTACATGAGATGTTTTGGTACAGGCTGCAATGCATAATAATCACATCATGGAAAATTTGGTATCCATCCCTGCAAACATTTATCCTGTGTGTTACAAACAATCCAGTTACACTTTTCATTATTTTAAATTGTACAATTAATTATTATTGACTGTAATTTCCCTGTTGTGCTAACAAATATTAGGTCTTATTCTAATTATTTTTTGTACTCATTAACTGTGCCCCCCTCCCTACCTCCTATTCCCCTCCCAGCCTCAAATAACCATCTTTCCATTCCCTGTCTCCATGAATTCAATTTTGTGATATTTAGATCCCACAGATAAGTGAGAACATGTGATGTTTGTCTTTCTGTGCCTGGATTATTGCACTTAACCTGATGACCTCCAGTTCCATCCATGCTGTTGCAAATGACAGCATCTCGTTCCTTTTTTATGGCTGAATAATACTCCATTGTGTATCTGTACCACATTTTCTTTTTCTGTTTATCTGTTGATGGACACTTAGGTCACTTCCAAATCTTGGCTATTGTGAACAGTGCTACAGCAAACATGGGAGTGCAGATAGCTCTTTGTTACACTGATTTCTTTTCTTCGGGATATATGCCCAGTAGTGGGATTGCTGGATCCTGTAGTAATTTTATTTTTAGTTTTTTGAGGAACATCCAAACTGTTCTCCATAGTGGTTTCACTAATTGACCTTCCCATGAACAATGTATAAGTGTTCTCCTTTTTCTACATCTTCACCAGCATTTGTTACTGCCTAACTTTTGGATATAAGCCATTTTAACCTGGGTAAGATTGCAGTTTGGATTTGCATTTCTTTGATGATCAGTAATGTTGAGCACTTTTTCATATGCCTGTTTACCATTTCCTTGTTCATTTTGAACAATATCTATTCAAATCTTTTGCTCATTTTTAAATCGAATTATTAGATTTTTTTTTCCTATAGGGTTGAGCACCTTGTATATTCTAGTTGTTCATCTCTTGTGAGATAGGTAGTTTGCAAATATTTTCTCCCATTTTCAGGGTTGTTTCTACACTTTGTTGATGTTTCGTTTGCTGTGCAGAAACTTTTTAACTTGATGCGATCCCATTTGTCCATTTTTGCTTTGGCTGGCTGTGCTTGCAGGGTATTACTTAAGAAATCTTTGCCCAGACCAATGTCCTGGAGAGCTTCCCCAATATTTTATTATAGTAGTTTCATATTAAGGTCTTAGATTTAAGTCTTTATTTTGAATTGATTTTTGTACAAGGCGAGAGATAGGGATCAAGTTTCATTCTAATACATATGGATATCTAGTTTCTTCACTACCATTTGTTGAAGAGTGTCTTTTCCTCAGTGTATGTTCTTGGCAACTTTGTTGAAAATGAGTTCACTGTAGGTGTGTGGATTTATTTGTGGGTTCTCTATTCTGTTCCTTTGTTCTGTGTCTGTTTTTATGCCAGTACCATGCTGTTTTGGTTACTGTAGCTCTGCAGTATAATTTGAAATCAAAATCCTCCAGTTTTGTTCTCTTTGCTCAGGATAACTTTGGCTATTCTGGGTCTTTTGTGGTTCCACATAAATTTTAGAATCGTTTTTTTCTATTTCTGTGAAGAATATTATTTGTATTTTGATACAGTTTGCATTGAATCTGTAGACTGCTTTGTGTAGTATGGACATCTTAACAATGTTGATTCTTCGAATCCATAAACATGGAATATCTTTCCATTTTTTGGTGTCCTCTTCAATTTCTTTCATCAGTGTTTTACAGTTTTTGTTATAGAGATCTTTTACTTACTTGGTTAATTCCTAGTTTACTTTTATATGTGGCTATTGTAAATGGGATTGCTTTTTTATTTCCTTTTCCAATTGGTCATTATTAGCATATTGAAATGCTGCTGATTTTTGTATGTTGATTCTGTATCCTATAACTTTACTGAATTTGTTTACCCATTCTGATAGGTTTTTTTTTTTTTGATGGAATCTTTAAGTTTTCCCAGCTACAACATCATATCATCTGCAAACAAGGGTAATCTAACTTCTTCTTTTCCAATTTGGATGCCCTTTATTATTTTTCTGTTGTCTGATTGCTCTGTTAAGATTTCTAGTACTATGTTGAATAGCGGTGATGAAAGTGGGCATCCTTGTCGTGTTCCAGATCTAATAAGAAAGGCTTTCAGTAATTTCCCCATTCAGAATGATACTAGTTATTGGTCTGTCATATACAGCTTTTATTATGAAGAGGTATATTCCTTTTATATCCAGTTTTTTGAGGTATTTTTTTTTAATCAAGAAGGGGTGTTGAACTTTATCAAATGCCTTTTCAGCATTAATTGAAACGATAATGTGGTTTTTGATCTCCATTCTGTTGATATATCACAGTGATTGATTTGGGTATGTTGAATCATCCTTATAACCCTGAGATAAATCTCACTTTGTCATAATGAATGATCTTTTTAAGGTACTGTTGAATTCAGTTTACTAGTATTTTGTTGAGAATTTTTGTATCAATATTATCAGAGATATTGGCCTGCAGTTTTCTTTTTTAAATTTTTTTATTATAATTTAAGTTCTGGGATACATGTGCAGAATGTGCAGGTTTGTTACATAGGTATACACGTGTCATGATGATTTGCTGCACCCATCAACCCCTCATATACATTAGGTATTTCTCCTGATGCTATCCCTCCCCTAGCCTACCACCCCCTGACAGGGCCCAGTGTGTGATATTCCTCTCCCTGTGTCCATGTGTTCTTATTGTTCAACTCCCACTATGAGTGAGAAAATGCAGTATTTGGTTTTCTGTTCCAGTGATAGTTTGCTGAGAATGATGGTTTCCAGCTTCATCCATGTCCCTGCAAAGGACATGAACTCTCCTTTTTGATGACTGCATAGTATTCCATGGTGTATATGTGCCGCATTTTCTTTATCCAGTCTATCATTGATGGGCATTTGGGTTGGTTCCAAGACTTTGCTATTGTGAACAGTGCTGCAATAAACATATGTGTGCATGTGTCTTTATAATAGAATGATTTATAATCATTTGGGTATATACCCAGTAATGAGATTGCTGGGTCAAATGGAATTTCTGGTTCTAGATCGCTGAGGAATCACCAGTGTCTTCCATAATGGTTGAACTAATTTACACTCCCACCAACAGTGTAAAAACATTCCTATTTCTCCACATCCTCTCCAGCATCTGTTGTTTCCTGATTTTTAATGATCGCCATTCTAACTGGCATGAGATGGTATCTCATTGTGGTTTTGATGTGCATTTTTCTAATGACCAGTGATGGTAACTTTTTTCCATGTTTTGGCTGCATAAATGTCTTCTTTTGAGAAGTGTCTGTTCATATCCTTTACCCACTTTTTGATGGTGGTGTTTGTTTTTTTCTTGTAAATTTAAGTTCTTTGTAGATTCTGGATATTAGCTCTTTGTCAGATGGATAAATTGCAAAATTTTTTGCCCATTCTGTAGGTTTCCTGTTCACTCTGATGATAGTTTCTTTTGCTGTGCAGAAGCTCTTTAATTTAATTAGATCCCATTTGTCAATTTTGGCTTTTGTTGCCATTGCTTTTGGTGTTTCAGTCATAAAGTCTTTGCCCATGCCTATGTCCTGAATGTTATTGCCTAGGTTTTCTTCTTGGGGTTTTACAGTTTTAGATGTTATGTTTAAGTCTTTAATCCATCTTGAGTTAATTTTTGTTTAATCCATCTTGAGTTAATTTTTGTGTAAGGCATAAGGAAGGGGTCCAATTTAAGTTTTCTGCATATGGCTAGCCAGTTTTCCCAACACCATTTATTAAATAGGGAATCATTTTCCCATTGCTTGTTTTTGTCAGGTTTGTCGAAGATCAGATGGTTGTAGATGTGGTTGGCATTATTTCTGAGGCCTCTGTTCTGTTCCATTGGTATATATCTCTGTTTTGGTACCAGTACCATGCTGTTTTGGTTACCATAGCCTTGTTATATAGTTTGAAATCAGGTAATGTGATGCCTCTATCTTTGTTCTTTTTGCCTAGGATTATCTTTGCTATACAGGCTCTTTTTTGGTTTCATATGAAATTTACAATAGTTTTTTCTGATTCTGTGAAAAAAGTTAATGGTAGCTTGATGGGGATAGCATTGAATCTATGAATTACTTTGGGCAGTACGGCCATTGTCACGACATTGGTTCTTCCTATCCATAAGCATGCATTGTTTTTTCATTTGTTTGTGTCCTCTCTTATTTCCTTTAGCAGTGGGTTTGTAGTTCTTGAGGAAGTCCTTCACATCCCTTGTAAGTTGTATTCCTAGGTATTTTATTCTCTTTGAAACAATTGTGAATGGGACTTCACTCATAATTTGGCTCTCTGTCTATTATTGGTGTGTAGGAATGCTTGTGAGTTTTGCACATTGATTTTGTATCCTGAGACTTTGCTGAAGTTTCTTATTAGCTTATGGAGATTTTGGGCAGAGACAGTGGGGTTTTCTAAATATGCAGTCATGTTGTCTGCTAACAGGGACAATTTGACTTTCTCTCTTCCTATTTGAATACCCTTTTATTTCTTTCTGTTGCCTTATTGCCATGCCAGAACTTCCAATACTGTGTCAAATAGTGGTGAGAGAGGGCATCCTTGTCTTGTGCTGGTTCTCAAAAGGAATGCTTCCAACTTTTGCCCATTCAGTGTGATATTGTCTGTGGGTTTGTCATTTTGAGATACATGCCATCATTACCTAGTTTATTGACAGTTTTTAGCATGAAGAGTGTTGAATTTTATTGAAGACCTTTTCTGCATCTGTTGAGATAATCGTGTTTTTTCTCATTGGTTTTGTTTACGTGATGGATGACATTTATTGATTTGCACACGTTGAGCCAGCCTTGCATCCCAGGGATGAAGCTGACTTGATTGTGGTAGATACGCTTTTTGATGTGCTGTTGGATTCAGTTTGCCAGTATTTTATTGAGGATTTGTGCATCGATGTTTATCAGGGATATTACCCTGAAATTTTCTTGTTTTTTTGTATCTCTGCCAGGTTTTGGTATCAGAATGATGCTGGCCTCATAAAAAGATTTGCGAAGGAGTCTCTTTCTATTGTTTTGAATAGTTTCAGAAGGAATTGGTACCAACTCCTCTTCGTACTTCTGGTAGAATTCAGCTGTGAAACCTTCTGGTCCTGGGCATTTTTTGGTTGGTAGGCTAGTAATTTCTGCCTCAATTTCAGACCTTGTTATTTGTCTATTCAGGGATTCGACTTCTTCCTGGTTTATCTTGGGAGCATGTATGTGTCCAGGAATTTATCCATTTCTTCTAGATTTTCTAGTTTATTTGCATAGAGATGTCTATAGTATTCTCTGATAATAGTTTGTATTTCTGTGGGATCAGTGTTGATATTCCCTTTATCAATTTTTATTGTGTCTATTTGATTCTTCTCTTTTTTTCTTCTTTATTAGTCTGGCTAGCAGTTTATCTATTTTGTTAATCTTTTCGAAAAACCAGTTCCTGGATTCATTGATTTTTTTTGAAGGGTTTTTCATGTCTCTGTATCCTTCAGTTCTGCTCTGATGTGTTATTTCTTGCCTTTGCTGGCTTTTGAATTTGTTTACTCCTGCTTCTCAGTTCTTTTAACTGTGATGTTAGGGTGTTGATTTCAGATCTTTTCTGCTTTCTCCTGTGGGCATTTAGTGCTATAAATTTCCCTCTAAACACTACTTTTGCTGTATCCCAGAGATTCTGGTACATTGTGTCTTCATTCTCATTGGCTTCAAAGAACTTATTTCTGCTTTAATTTCATTATTTACCCAGTAGTCATTCAGGATCACATTGTTCAGTTTCCATGTAGTTGTGCAGTTTTGAGTGAGTTTCTTAATCCTGAGCTCTAATTTGATTGCACTGTGGTCTGAGTTTGAATCTTGCTAGGTTGGGGAAGTCCTCCTGGATAGTATCCTGAAGAGTGTTTTCTGACTTAGTTCCATTCTCCCCATCACTTTCAGGTACACCAATCAAACATAGATTTGGTCTTTTCACATAGTCCCATATTCTTGGAGGCTTTGTTTATTCCTTTTCATTCCTTTTTCTCTAATCTTGTCTTCAGGCTTTATTTGATTAAGTTGATCTTCAATCTCTGATATCCCTTCCTCCACTTGATCGATTTGGCTCTTGATACTTGTGTGTGCTTCATGAAGTTCTTGTGCTGTGTTTTTCAGCTCCATCAGGTCATTTATGTTCTTCTCTAAACTGGTTATTCTAGTTAGCAATTCCTCTGACCTTTTTTTCAAGGTTCTTATCTTCCTTGCATTGAGTTAGAACATGCTCCTTTAGGTTGGAGGAGTTTGTTATTACCCACCTTCTGCAGCCTACTTCTGTCAATTAGTCAAACTCATTCTTTGTCCAGTTTTGTTCACTTGCTGGCGAGGAGTTGTGATCCTTTGGAGGAGAAGAGGTGTTCTGGTTTTTGGAATTTTCAGCTTTCTGAGCTGGTTTTTCCCCACCTTTGTGGATTCCTCTACCTTTGGTCTTTGATGTTGGTGACCTTTAGTTGAGGTTTTTGTGTGGACATATTTTTTGTTGGTGTTGATGCTATTTCTTTCTTTCTTTTTTTTTTTTTTTAACGGAGTCTTGCTCTGTTACCCAGGCTGGAGTGCAGTGGCGCGATCTCGGCTCACTGTAACTTCTGCCCCCGGGATTCAAATGATTCTCCTGCCTCAGCCTCCTGAGTAGCTGGGATTACAGGTGTGCACCACCATACCCAGCTAATTTTTGTATTTTTAGTAGAGACAGGGTTTCACCATGTTGGTCAGGCTGGTCTCAAATTCCTGACCTCGTTATTTGTCTGCCTTGGCCTCCCAAAGTGCTGGGATTACAGGCGTGAGCCACCACACCCGGCCAATGCTATTTCTTTCTGTTTGTTCATTTTCCTTCGAACAGGCCCCTCTGATGCAGATCTGCTGGAGTTTGCTGGAGGTACACTGCAGACCCTGTTTGCCTGGCCATCACCCTCTGCACCAGCGAAGGCTGCAGAACAGCAAAGATTGCTGCCTATTCCTTCCTCTGGAAGGTTTGTCCCAGAGGGACACCCACCAGATGCCAGCCAGAGATCTCCTATATGAGGTGTCTGTCAACCCCTGCTAGGAGGTGTCTCCCAGTCAGAAGGCACAGGGGTAAGGGACCTACTTGAGGAGGCAGTCTGTCCCTTAGCAGAGCTCAAGTGCTATGCTGGGAGATCCACTGCTCTCTTCAGAGCTGGCAGGCAGGAATGTTTAAGTCTACAGAAGCTGTGCCCACAGCCACCACTTTACCCAGGTGCTCTGTGCCAGGGAGATGGGAGTTTGATAAGTGACTGGGGCTGCTGCCTTTCTTTCAGAGATGCCCAGCCCAGAGAGGAGGAATCTAGAGAGGCAATCTGGCTACAGCAGCTTTGCTGAGCTGCAGTGGACTCTGCCCAGTCCAAAGTTCCCGGCAGCTTTGTTTACATGGTGAGGGGAAAACCACCTACTCAAGCCTCAGTAATGGTGGACGCCCCTCCCCCCACCAAGCTTCAGTGTTCCAGGTCAACTTCAGACTGCCGTGCTGGCAGCAAGAATTTCAAGCCAGTGGATCTTAGCTTGCTGGGCTTGGTGGGGGTGGGATCTGCTGAGCTAGACCTCTTGGCTCCCTGGCTTCAGCGCCCTTTCCAGGGCAGTGAACGGTTCTGTCTCACTGGCATTCCAGCTGTTACTAGGGTACAAAAAAAAAAAAAAACTCTTGCAGCTAGTTCAGTGTCTGCCCAAACCACCACCCAGTTTTGTGCTTGAAACCCAGGGCCCTGGTAGCATAGGCACCCGACGGAATCTCCTGGTCTGTGGGTTACAAAGACTGTGGGAAAAGCGTAGTATCTGGGCCAGATAGCTCCATCCCACAAAGCACAGTCCCTCACAGCTTCCCTTGACTGGCGGAGGGAGTTCCCCAACCCCCTGTGCTTCCTGGATGAGACATCACCCCACCCTGCTTCTGCTCACCCTCTGTTGGTTGCACCAACTATCTAACCAGTCCCAGTGAGATGAGCCAGGTACCTTAGTTGGAAATGCAGAAATCACCTGGCTTCTGCATTGACCTCTCTGGGAGCTGCAGACTGGAACTGTTCCTATCTGGCCATCTTGTTTTTCTTTTTTTGATATGTCTTTGTCTCTTTTTGATGTCTTGATAATACTGACCTTATAGAATGAGTTTGGAAGTATTTCCTCATCCTCTATTTTTTGGAACAGTTTGAGTAGGATTGATATTAATTCTCCTTCAAATGTTTGGCAGCATTCAGCAGTGAAACCATGGGGTCCTGGGGTTTTCTTCTCTGGAAGACTTTTTATTAAGGCTTCAGTCTCATTACTTGTTGTTGGTCTGTTCAGGTTTTCAATCTTGGTTTATGGTTCAATCTTGGTATGTTGTATGTGTTTAGGAATTTATTTTTTTTCTAGATTTTCCAATTTATTGGCACATAGTTGCTCATAGTCAGGTTTGTCAATGTTGTTTTTCTTTTCAGAAACCTAAGTTTTTGTTTCACTGATCTTTTATATTGTGTTGAAATGAGTTTCAAATTTATTTATGTCCGGTCCAATCTTTATTATTGCTTTTCTTCTACTAATTTGGGGTTCCGTTTGCTGTTGCTTTCCTAATTTGTTAAGACCCATCATTAGGTTACTTATTTGAAATTTTTCTTCTTTTTTGATGTAAGCACTTACAGCCATAAATTTTTCTCTTAGTACTGCTTTCACTGTATCCCATAGGTTTTGCTATGTTGTGTTTTCATTATAATTTGTTTAAGAAATTTTCCAATTTTCTTCTTAATTTCTTCATTGACCCACTGGTCAATTCAAGAGCCTATTGTTTAATTTTCATGTGTTTGTATAGTTTCCAAAATTCTTTTGTTATTTTATTGCATTGTGGTCAGAGAAGATGGTTAATATTATTTCAATTTCTTTGAATGTTTTAAGACTTGTTGTGTGACCTAATATATGACTTCTACTTGAGAATGATCCATATGCTGAGGAGAAAAACGTGTATTCTGCAGCCATCAGGTGAGATGTTCTGCAGATGTCTATTAGGTACATTTGTTCTGTAGTGCAGATTAAGTCTGATGTTTCTTTGTTGATTGTCTGTCAGGATTGTCTGTCCAATGCTGAAAGTGGAGGTATTGACGTTTCCATCAGTTGTTGTATTAGGATCTATCTCTCTTTTTAGGTCCAATAATGTTTGATTTTTTTATCTGGGTGCTTTAGTGCATGTATATTTACAATCATTGTATCCTCTTGCTGAATTGACCCCTTTATTAGAATATAATGACCTTCTTTGTTTCATCTTACAGTTTTTGTTGGAAATCTGTTTTGTCTGATGTAAGTATAGCTATTCTTGCTCTTTTTTGGTTTCCATTGGCATGGAATATCTTTTTATATCCCTTTATTTTCAATCTATTTGTATATAGGAGAGGTGTGTTTCTTGCAGGCAACAGATCATTGGGACATATTTTTTCATTCATTCAGCTACTCTATGTCTTTTGATTGGAGAGGTTAATCCATATACATTCAATGTTATTATTGATAAGTAGAGACCTATTCCTGCCATTTTGTTATTTGTTTTCTGGTTGTTTTGTGGTCTTTTCTTCCTTCTTTCCTCCCTTCCAGTTTTCCGTTTAGTGAAGGTGATTTTTCTCTAGCAGTATGCTTTGATTTCTTGCTTTTTATTTGTTGTGTATCTGTTGTATTTTTTTTGATTTAAGGTTATAATGAAGCTTGCAAACACTATCTTATATCCCATTATTTAAACTGATGACAAGACTGATTGCATAAACCAACAAACATACAAAAGGAAAACTGAATTTAAAAAAACTTTATGCCTTAACTTCATCCCCATTTGTTGTTTTTCTTTGTCTTTTTATACTATGTCTTGAAAAGTTATAGTTATTATTTTTTATTGGTTTATCATTTAGTCTTTCCACTTAGGTCAAGAGAAATTTACATACCACCAGTACAGTGTTATATTAGCCTATGTTTTTCCATGTGCTTACTATTACCAGTAAGTTTTATACCTTCAGATGGTTTCTTCTTCTTACTCAGTAACATTTTTTTTTCTGATTGAATGACTCCCTTTAACATTTCTTGTAGGACAGGTTTGGTGTTGATAGAATCTCTAGGAAAGTCTATTTCTCCTTCATGCTTAGAGGGTATTTTCGCTGAATGTAGTATTTGAAGGTAAAAGTTTTTTTTCTTTAGCACTTTAAATATGTCATGCCACTCTCTCCTGGCTGTATGGTTTTCAATGAGAAGTCTGCTGCCAGGTGTATTGCAGCTCCATGATATATTATTTGTTTCTTTTCTTTTACTGCTTTTGGGGCCATTTTTTAATCTTTGACATTTGAAAATTTGATTATTAAATACTTAGTCTTTTTAGGTTAAATAGGTAGTCTTTTTAGGCTAAATCTGCTTGGTGATCTATAACCCTCTAGTACTTGAATCTTGATATCTTTCTCTAGGTTTGAGGAGTTTCAATAAACCTTCTACCCCTATCTCATTCTCTACTTCCTCTTTAAGGCCAGTAACTCTTAGATTTTCCCTTTTGAGGCTGTTTTCCATCTTTTAGGTGTGCTTCATTGTTTTTTATTCTTTTTTTCTTTTGTCTCCTCTGACTGTGTATTGTCAAATAGTTTGTCTTCAAGCTCACTAATTCTTTCTTCTGCTTAATCAATTCTGCTATTAAAGGACTCTGATACATTCTTCAGCATATCAGTTGTATTTTTCAGCTCTACAATTTCTGCTTTAGTCTTCTTAATTATTTCAATCTCTTTATTACATTTTTCTGACAGAATTCTGAATTCCTTTTTTGTGTTATCTTGATTTTCTTTGGGTTTCCTCAAAACAGCTATTTTGAATTCTATGTTTGAAAGGTCATATTTCTCTGTTTCTTCAGGATTGGCTCTGTGCCTTATTTAATTCATCTGGTGAGATCATGTTTTCACGGTAGTGTTGTTACTTGTAGATGTTCATTGGTATTTGGGCATTGAGGAGTTAGGTATTTATTGCAGTCTTCACAGTCTGGGCTTGTTAGTGCCTGTCCTTCTTGGGAAGGCTTTCCCAGTATTTGAAGGGATGTGGGCCCCACACCCAATAACACTGTGATTTTTGTAGAGGTACTGCCTTGGTGGTCTTACATAAGACCTGAAAGAATTCTCTGGATTACCAAGCAGACACTCTTGTTATTTTCTCTTAATTTCTTCCAAAAAAATGGAGTCTCTGTCTCTCTCTTTGCTGGGCTATCTGGAACTGGGGGTGTGGTGATGCAGGCACCCCTGTGGCCTTTACCACTGGAACAGTGCTGGGTCAGACCTAAGCTACTGGCCCTCGCCCAAGGCCCTTCCCTTTGGACTGACAAGTTTCCCCCAGGCCCAGGGTGTGACCAAGGATGCTGCTTGGGAGCCAGGGATTGAAGTCAAATACATTAGCAACTTACCTACTATTCTATTCTACTGTGGCTAAACTGGCACTGAAACCATAATATAGAGTCCTTCCTGCTCTTCCCAGTAATTTCCACAGGTAGATGAACCCTTCCCTGTGGCCACCACCACCAGTCCATGAGGGTTTCTGCTAGGCTTTCACCAATGTTTACTTAAAGGCCAAGGGTTCTCTACCATCAGTTTGTGTTTAATGCTGCCAGTCCTGGAACTTCAGGGAAGTAGACTAGATCCAGAAATGCTGTCTAAGATCCTAGGCCTAGACTCAAGGACCCCAGGAGCCTACTAATTGTCCTATCCTACTGAGGGCAAGCTGGTACATAGGGTGCAAGGAAAAATCCCCCTGTTTTTCCCTTTGCTTTTCTCAAACAGAAGGAGTCTTTCACTTTAGCCACCCCAGCTGGGAAAGTACTGGGCCATCCCTGAAGGCTAGTATGTCTCAGAGCCCAAGGCCCACAGCATACTCACTGAGTATCGTTGGTGGTCGTTCAGAGTCCAAGGGCTCTTTGGTCAACAGGTGATGAATCCTGCCAATACTGGATCCTTCCTTTCAAAGCAGCAGGTTCGCTTTTGACCCAGGGTGTATCTAGAAATGTCTTCCAGGAGCTAGGGCCCTATTCTACTGTGGCTAAGCTGGTATCCAAGATGCAAAACAAAGTCCTCTTTAGTCTTCACTCTTCTCTCCTTATGCAGAAGGAAAGACACTTATTTTCCTTGTTCTGAGCTGCACTGCCTAGGCTTGGGGAAGGTATGGCGCTTACACTCCATTAGCTATGCCAGCTATTGTCTCCCTAGTTCACTGACTGTAAGCCCAGCCTAGCACCAGGAATTGCCTAGGAATTGTAGTCATTGTGTTCTAGACAGCCTTTGAAGTTTACCTAGGACCCCAAAGTACTTCAGCCTGTGGTGATAAGCCTTGCCAAGAAACTCAAGTACCTTGAGGATGTGTGATTCCCTTCTAGCTAGGGCTGGTCCAAATGCTTCCACTAAGACGGGGCAGCACTGAGTTCAATGTAAAGTCTCCCAGTTGCTGCGCTTTCCCTTCCTAAAGTGCACATATTCTCTCTCCACACTGCAGGGCTGCCTCAGGGGAGGTCGGGGCAGGGGGTGGCATTCACTATTCAAGACTGTTTCTCTTGTCCTCCTCAGTGCCTCTTTCCACCATATGAAGTTAGAACCAGGTACTGTGATTGCTATTGCTCACCTGACTTTTGCTTCTTGTGACAGTGGTTTTCTGTATGCAGATAGTTGTTAAAATTTGATGTTCCAGCAATGGGGATGAATGGCATAGGCTTCTATTTTGCCATCTTGCTCTGCCCTCTTTGGTAAACCGATTTTATATTACACCAAAATTAAGACAATTCTGTAATTTATTGTAATGTGTTTTAAATCTCTTTTTAAACAATTTGTAAATTTTCCTATTGGCATGCCTTAAGGAATATATTTAGTTTTTTTCAGAATGCTAATCAGAGAAAAATCATATGTTAGGGAATCTTTTTTGTTATTCTTCCTATATGAGTATAGCAAATAATGACTCAAATAATATTTTCAAAAGACTATAATATAAACTAGTTTTTAAAAATAAAATCCATAGATTGGAGCTATGCCAAAGCTTTAATGTAGGCAGTTTTCCAAGGAATTTATCCCCTTTGCTTTTAGAAACTTTACAGACTAGTGTTTAAGTAGAAAATAAATGAGGCATAGAGGAATAAATGAAAGTCTTTATATAATAGTGGAGGTAACTTCAGTATATTACAAATCTATATTTTAAAATAACAAAAAGGTAGTCTTTATTTATTACATTTCATTTTAACATTCAGATAATGCAGTTACCATATTAAATACTTAGAATCTATTTTTTTTCCCAAGTGATTCTCAAAATCATCCAAATCTTTCCATTTATTTATTCATTCATCCGCCAAGTCTCTCCACCAGTTAATTACTAAGCAACGACTGTGTACCAGGCAGTGGGGACACCACAGCGTGTGAAACAGAGAGCTTAAATTAAGCTTTTTCAAGGGCTTATGTATCATCTCTAACTCTACCACCCAGGCTAACTTATAATTATCTTTGACCTAGACTGTCATAATAGCCTCCTCTCCAACCCACTCTCTTCCATTTTTCCAATTCCAGAGTCCCGTCTTTGTTTTCGAGCATTTAAGGAAGTGCCCCATGGGAGCCTGAATCTGGGTTCTCTCTGATATGTACATTGACCTTATGTGAATTCTTCCTGTGTCTCCAAGCCTGAAGTAACTCTTTTTATTTTCTTTCTCTTTTTTTTGAGATGGAGTCTTGCTCTGTCGCCCAGGCTGGAGTCCAATGGCACAATTTTGGCTCACTGCAACCTCCACCTCCTGGGTTCAAGTGATTCTCCTGTCTCAGCCTCCCAAGTAGCTGAGATTACAGGCACATGCTGCCACCACACGCCTGGCTAAATTTTTCGTAATTTTTATAGAGACAGAGTTTTGCCATATTGGTCAGGCTGGTCTCGAACTCCTGACCTCAGGTGATCCACCCACCTCAGCCTCCCAAAGTGCTGGGATTACAGGCATGAGCCACTGTACGCAGCCATTCTGAAGTAACTCTTATATCTGCTTTGTTTTTTATTCAGTGACAGCTACATTTTAAAAAGTAGTGACTTTCTTATAGATTCCAATATTCACAGAATTTAAGCAATAAAATAATTTAGCAACCAGACGCAGTGGCTCACGCCTGTAATACCAGCACTTTGGGAGGCCGAGGCAGGTGGATCACCTGAGGTCTGGAGTTTGAGACCAGCTGACCAACATGGTGAAACCCCATCTCTACTTAAGATACAAAAAATTAGTGGGGCATGGTGGCACATGCCTGTAATCCCAGCTACTTGGGAGGCTGATGCAGAAGAATTGCTTGAACCCAGGAGGTGGAGGTTGCAGTGAGCCAAGATCGCACCATTGCACTCCAGCCTGGACAAAAAGAGCAAAACTCCGACTCAAAAAAAAAAAAAATTAGCAATAATGTAATTGAATGCTGTCATTTTACAAATTGAGACATTGAGGTTAACAGTATGGCTAGTTTGTGGTAAAACTGGATGTAGAACAGATGAAGATGGCTTGATCTGTTCATTGTTATTATCAGTAAAACAAATAAAAATTGCTTTACTTAGGCTCTCCGGATTGCCTAGAGAAAGGGAACTTAGGATATCTCAAGGAACAGAGTGAATTATTTCAATCCTCTCTGCAGCAATAAAGAAACAGGGATCATATGGAATCTAAAACTAGGTACTGTTTTAGATGTATCAGGCACTGGGGACGCCATATGTGACTTGGTCTGACATACACACTGATTCAAAGCAACTGTATCTTAGCAGCATTAGTTTGTGAATCTTTTGTGGTACTTTTCTACCAGTACTTTTCTACTTTCTCTGCATTTGCTTTTTTGTGTTATCTTGTCCTCTGACAACTGTCTTAACATAATTTCTACTTCTAGTTTTTATGTATACTTTGGCTTTCTTGTAGCATCTCAGCAACCCTACTCTTCCTCTTAGACTTCCTTTGTGAATCTTTCCAGTTCCCTCCTACTTGCATTTTTCTATTGTTGTTGTTTTAATCAACTTTGTTTTTTTTAAAGACAGATTTTTATTGGCCCAGGTGTCCTTTTTATTTTTTTCTCTTTCAAAGAGGTTGCTATGTTGCCAATACTGGACTTGAGCTCCTGGGCTCAAGCAACCCTCCCACCCCAGTGTCCTGAGTACAGGAACATCATTTGCCTGGCCTAGCTTGTTTTTATTTAAGTAAAACCCTTTATTCCAAGTCCTTTTATAGGCTACTGGCCTATATTGTCCTCCCTTAGATTAAGTGTCAAGTCCTGGCGCTGAGGTGGGGAAGGAGTAAGTTCATTAAAAACAAATCATGACTGCATGGTGTTGCCACCTTGTCAGAGTCTCTGAATTAAGAAGAACCCCTTTAGAGAGAAGTGTATATACAGAAGATACCATGATTAACATATATACACATGGTTCACTCTTATGGAGTGATTTGGGGAAAATAAGCTAAAGAAGAAATTGTGCCACCACTGCATTTCATTTCATTATAGGCTAGGGAGGAAACTAACTGCCAGAAAAACAGGTGGTGGCCAAAGATTCAAGGGTTCACAGAATTTAAAATAAATAAATATATAAATAAACACACACTTAAAAAAAAAAAGGAAAAGGAAATAGATTCATGGCAGAGAGTCTTTGTAACCTATGAGCCTCCTACCCGGGATCTTTATTTGTCATCCTCCAGTAAACTTCCAGCTCACACCCTCATAGAATGGCTGCCTCATCCCAGGGAGCCACCACCACTGTCTTAGTGCTGAGGATGTTTCTTATCTCCTGTTGTAAGAAGTGAAAAAATTTAGCTTTGTGTATATTTTTATTGTGGAATTTTGTGTAAACATTTGGACAATGGAGCACAATATGTATTATATTATGTAATTAAGCTAGTCATCTCTCTTTAAAAATGTAAAAATGGTTTTTTTTTTAAGTTTAACATAAATTAAATTGTTTTAAGTTTAACATCGCAAAAGCTGTTGAAAGCATTTCTTTATTTTTCAAATAGGCACCTCTTCCTAACGACATTTTATAACCAAAGCATCATTGCCTTCTCTAATCCATTAATCTATACTCATGTTTTCTGATAAACCCTCAGTGATTAATACTGAATAATTCTTTCACCCCATTAGGCTATATTCTGAAACTGAGGAAATTTGTCTTTAGTTTGCAGTATATTAATTGGAAGTTTTGATATTTGTAAACTATGATTTATTTCAGGTTTTGAGTTATATTTTAAGTCCTTAAGAAAAAAGGAACTTCTTTTGTTCTTTTACGTGTATCAAAATCCTTTGGTAAACGGTAGATCAAATCACTGATTTTTATTTAGAACTATTCAAATAAGCTCCAAAATCTTTCCTGTCCTTTCTTTTTTTTTCTTTGAAAGAAAGAAAAAGAGAGAAAAAAAGAAAGAAAGAGTGAAAGAAAGAAAAAAAAGAATGTAAGAGAGAAAGAAAGAGGAAGAGAAAGAAGGAGAGAGAACAGGATTCTTGTTCTATTGCCCAGGCTAGAATGCAGTCTAAAAATGCGTATTTAAAACCTCTTTTATGCCAATAATTGTGCTTAACAATGGAGACAGGAAGGAATAAGGGATGAAAATAACAAACAAGCAGCCTACCAATATTTTATTTAAACCTGTGAAATGCTGTGCAATTGCTGAGGAGTGATTTACTTCCAATTATGTGGTCACTTTTAAAATAGGTGTAATGTGATACTGAGAAAAATGTATGTTTTGTGGATTTGGGGTGGAGAGTTCTGTAA
>CAUYLG010055787.1:0-20996 GCA_963573385.1 Cacajao melanocephalus | reverse complement strand
AGCTATCTCTGCCCTGGTGGAAACTTGCAGGCTGTTGTCACTCAGTCTTTCTGAGAGGAATTTGTTGTCAATCCCTTCTAGTCTCAGATTCCTAACATCCTATTTGGGGGCTAAAAATTGCCTCCTCACTGGGGTCTGTTGGGCGTTGGAGGGCTAGGGGAGGGATAGCAGGGGGTGGGGAGATTGGGGAGGGATAACATTAGAAGAAATACCTAATGTAGGTGACAGGGGGATGGAGGCAGCAAACCACTAGGGCATGTGTACACCTATGTAACAATCCTGTAAGATCTGCACATGTACCCCAGGAGGCAATAAAAAAAATTGCCTCCTCCCACCCCACTGCTGGGAGGGTATATGGAGATGGGGCACAGAGATTTTCACCAATGTCTTACTTTCTTGCTTTTGTCTCCATCACCCTAGAAACTAAAAAATTTGCATTAAATCTAATCTAGGGTTGCATAATTGGTTTATGTATTAATGAAGCAGGAAAGGCCGCAAAACAAACTTCTCAAACACCGAACTGGTAAGGAAGGAATGATTTATTTGGCTGGGAGCAGTGGAGGCATAGTTGCCTAACAGCAAAGCTCTGCAACAAAGAAAACCCTTGCCCTTTTAAAGGCTTACAGCTCTAGAAATTACATGTGAAAGTGTCTTGATCCATGAAGTAGGTGTGGGGTATGTGACTTAGGTAGGGGTTTGATCGTGTTTAAGTAAAAACAGTGCCTTCTGGAAAGATTCCTCCATACCATATCCGTGATCTGTAGATGGGATTGTAGTTAGCAGTAGGGGTCTTATCCTTAACCTGGCTGGTCCCTCCTCTGGCTGACTTCCAACTTCTCCTTTTGAGATGCAATGTAGAAGGCTGAAGAGGATTAAGGGTCTCCTTCCTCATTAACATATATTCTAAGAGAACTTCTTAAGGCATAGATTTATTTTTAAACTTGAAAGTCATAACCCAAACTCAGGATCCTTTTTTTTCATTCCGTTGTCTCTAGAGGAATTTTCAAATTCATCCTTTCTTCTTTTGTGTTCATTGTGAACTCCCTTTTCCAATATAGGAAGGAGACCAGGGCTTCTTAAGCTGCTGGCCTAACATGAGAAGGATAACAAAGCAAAAAGGTATTATCAGGAATAAAATACACATCTCTTTGTTACTAGAAAGGCATCCCAATCCAGACCCCAAGAGAGGGTTCTTGGATCTCGCACAGGAAAGAATTCAGAATGAGTCCATAGAGTAAAGTGTAAGCAAGTTTATTAAGAAAGTAGAGGAATAAAAGTATGGCTACTCTATAGATAGAGCATCTCTGAGGGCTGCTGATTGCCCATTTTTATGATTATTTCTTGATTATATGCTAAACAAGGGGTGGATTATTCATGCCTCCCCTTTTTAGATAGGGTAACTTCCTGACATTGCCATGGCGTTTGTAAACTGTTGCGGCACTGGTGGGAGTGTAGCAGGGAGGACCACCAGAAGTCACTCTCGTCACCATCTTGGTTTTGGTGGATTTTAGCAGGCTTCTTTACTGCAACCTGTTTTATCAGCAAGGTCTTTATTACCTGTATCTTGTGTCAACCTCCTAGCTTATCCAGTGACTAAGAATGCCTTAGCTTCCTGGGAATGCAGCCCAGTAGGCCTCAGTCTCATTTTACCCAGCTCTGGTTCAAATGCCTCTGACATGTTCATATAAAAATATTACTTTGCCACAAAGATGATTAGGATTGGATGTTAAGATAACCAGTCTACTAACACATTTCTATAAGATCATAGAGAAATTTCAAGTGGTTCCCTTTTGAGAAGCCATATGGGGCATTGGGGAAGAGCATGAACTATGGAGTGGCATGGTTTGGATTCAAATTTTGGGAATGTGCCATAGGGAAAAGCATTTAACCTCCTTGTGACTCAGTTTCTACAAACCTGGCTAATAACCAGAGTTGTTATGAGAATTAAATTAGTTAATATGCATAGAACACTCAGAACAGAAACTTAGTAGTAAGAACTAGGCAAGTACTAATTATTATTATTGTTAGGTTTTGCCAGCCCATGTGTTAGAAATATTTTAACGTGATGATCTCATATATGCATAAGCAACACATGTAATCATTGAAACGTAGGCATTTAGTTACCTCTCCAGTTGAACTGCCTACTTTTAACTTTTTAAAGACTTTCTTGATATACTTGATTAGCTGTTTAGGCATTATATGAACAAAACTTCTTTTATTCATATAGAGTTGCTCAGTACCAATGGTAGCTATCCAGAATTAGCCAAACTTCAAGGTTAAGGGCATAGACCTCCAGACTAAATCTACGTAAGACTCATGCCCGCAACTGCAAGGAACTAGGATTCAACTACAAAGGGGAGACAATTTCATGCAAGACTACTCTTGCTACTGGCACCAATGGCAAGGTTGGGTATTTCCTAAAGCAGGTTTCATAATTCACTAGGAAGACTCATAGAACTCATTGAAACTGAGTATACTTGTGATTCATTCATTACAGAGAAAAATATGTTAAAAGCAGTCAAGGGATGAGTTGCATAGGGCAGAGTCTGGTAGGGTTCCAAATGTGAAACTTCCATTGTCCTCAGGGATGAGTTAGCTTCCTAGAATCAAGGTGTGACAATCCCCATGGAATATTGCCAGTCTGGAAAACTCAGCTGAGCTTTGGTGTCCAGAGTTTTTACTGGGGCTTCATTATATTGTGTGGCTGATTACCTGTATGGTTGAACTCAGTCTCTAGGTTGTGACCCAAACCCTCCACCCTAAGTTATATGGTTGGTCTTTCTGGCATGGCCAGCTCCCATCCTGAGACCATTGAGTGTGGCCAGCCCTGCAATGAGTCATCTTGATAGCAGAAACTATTAAGTGTGGTCCAAGGACCCCACCATCAATTACAAAGACATGCCAACAATTTAGGAAATTCCCAGGCTTCAGAGGTTTTCTCCCAGGAACTCTTGGAGGAAAAGACCAGACCTGGCTTTGGGTAAGGCTAAATTTTTTACTACATGTTAGTAGAAGAATCAGCAAATTCCAATGTCAGGAATCTAAGTGTTCCCATTGTCCCATAGTGCCTGGCTCACTTGATCTGTTACCTCAGCCTGGAACCTCAAGTTTGGAGGTGATTGGTCTAATGCTGCTGCTGTGCCCACTGTGCATACAAACATCCTTTGCAGTTTTCCATGTTGAGACCTGCTTTTATGTTAATTCTCTTTTTAAGGTCTTCATTTTTTGTGTCCACTCATATTGGACTACAGCCTCAGTTCCAGAAGCACTGCTTCATATGTTTTCAGTCCTCTCCAGTCAGTGTTTGAATTAATGGAATTGTCACTAGGACCATCTACACTTGAGGGACAGCCAAACACAAAGTCAGATACATGCCTGATGGCTCAGATTCATTCATTCATCACTATTTGTCATACTCCTTTGTGCCAGGCACTATTCTGAACACAGGGCATTTACTGGAACTTAGAGGTTAATGGAAAGGACAGATATACAAATAATCACACAGAAATACATAGAAATTATAGGGTTCTTTAAAACAGTAACACAAGGGGAACAAATTTAGGTTGAGGGGCAGGGAAGTGTTCATTCAGGAAGAGACATTTCATCAAGATGTAAAGAAGGATAAATATTAGCCAAGTGACTGGAAACCCTGATTTGATTTGAACTGGTAATAACAACATGATGTGAGCTGTATGTTTAGTCTGCACTACTTCCCCACTCCCACAAAATGAGGAAAATGTTTCTTAACTAAACTTGAAATTCAATGGCCTTTTAATCCAAGGTCCTTACTAGCTCCGAAGGTTAGAAACCTTGTGAAGTAATGAGGAAACATCCAAGAGAAACTTCTGAAGGGTTTTCAGTATATATCATGCCTATGTCTGCAGCAACTAGAGGCTCTTTTCTATCTTTTAGGATTTCCAGGCAAAGGAACAGAAATCATTATAAACATGAACTCTTCCTCATTGAAATGAGCCAAGCATACTGCAGTGAAAAAGTTAAGCAGGTCTGATACTCAGCTTAAAGGATGCCAGAATGAAAGCTATGATGGGTCTCAGACTAAACACTGTGAGATGTCTGTGTGCTAAGGGACAAGAAAGAAAGGAAATTGACTTACCTAGTGTAAGCAGATCAGGATTGGGGGAAGCAGAAGGCTCATAAAAATCACTGGGCAGACTGGATAAAAAGATTCTAGGCTCAGGAGTGATGCCCAGAACCACCCATCCATCAGCCTCGTAAGAAGGCTGCTGTCCTGTCCCTATGCCAGCTGCCTCCAGACTATTCTGCCAGCCACAGAATATGCAGCCAAACATGCCCAAACAGGAAGTTACTGCTCCTGGCCCAATCAAGAAGGTGCTGCTGCTGCCTAATTCAGACCACATGGCCTCCACTGCACCTAAACCAAGAAAAGAGATGACCTTAACTAGACAGGTCTGCACCCTAGCTGCAAGAGAGCCTGGGAAATGTAGTTGGCAAGGCATGAGTCACAGCACTTGGAATGATAAACATGGAGATGGTGTTTTAATCCTTTCTGGAAGCCATTAATGACAGTTGTTCACTAAAAAAGAATGTTTGGAGAGACACAACAGTTATTATAGGGATAACAGAAATATTCTTAAGAATTAGGAATATTCAGCCTTAGAAGATGAAAAATGAGAGGAAATATGTGAAAATATTTAAATGGCCGCAAGAGATAGTGAAATGAATCCTATCATTAAAACAGTAGAACTGAGGTTTGAAGTTGATTAAAGTATAAGGACTTTATATCATACAAAGCCACATTTTTATAGGTGTCAGCAAGGTTTGAATTTATCATACTTTGACATTACATGTAAATGAGTTCAGGACTGAGAAATAAAAACTAGTTTTTAAAGGTAATTGTATTACCGATAACAGGAAAAAAAAAACCTAGGTTTACCAAAAACTTTTGTCATGCCATATGGGTAATACTTATTCTTGTCTTTAATTTTTTTGTTTTGTTTTTTTTTGAGATGAAGTCTTGCTCTGTCCCTCAGGATGGAGTGCAATGGCCCGATCTCCACTTATTGCAACCTCTGCCACCTGGGTTCAAGCAATTCTCCTGCCTCCACCTCTGAGTTACAAGTGTGTGCCACCACGCCAAGATAATATTTTGTATTTTTAGTAGAGACAGGGTTTTGCCATGTTGGCCAAGCCGGTCTTGAACTCCTGACCTCAGGTAATCCACCCACCTCGGCCTCCTAAAGTGCTGGAATTACAGACCTGAGCCACTGCACCTGGCCTCTTGTCTTTACTCTTTATCTAAGCCAGACAGGGCTGTTTTCTCAATATTTATATGAGATGATTCTTTGTTTGAAAACGGACAACAATGATAAGTGACTAGAGCCAGAGAAAATAAAGTATATGAAATATTAATTAAAGAATTAAGAAACACATGGCTAAGCAATAAACTCTTTTCTAAATTCTAGACATACTTGAAGAGGCCCTCTTTCCGTTAATCCTTTTGAATGGTTCTTCCCCCCTGCCACGACCCATCTTGGGTAGTTTCCACACACGTGGGCAGATGAGCATTCTGCTGAATACTCGAGGGCATCCTTGGCAGATATCTAGGTCCTCTCTGTGCCCCTCTCTCCTCTCACATATTCTGTTCTATGAACTTTAGCTGCCTTAGTCTTCTCTGTCTCAGCTCTGTTGTCTCAGCTCTGTTGCCTCAATTCAGGGAACCTACCAGGTTCTGCCTCAGTTTCCCCTCTATGTACTATGGCCTAGAAACTGTCTCAAGGCAATAAGCTGGAGCAATGTTAGGGCTTGCCTCATTTGTTTCCCATCTCTAGGGATCATGAGCATTTATTGCTTGTTGTACCGTGTTTTGGAAATTGTTGATTTATGTAATTTGTCTGGAGCTTTCTGGGTTGCTGTTATTTCAAGTGAAAGGGTAAATCTGGTCCCTGTTATTTCAGCTTGGCTGAAAGCAGAAGTTTAGATAAAATGATTTTTAGTGGTTGTATCCATTAGATAAATGTGCCCTCAATTTTTAAATGAACTCCTTTGTTAGACATTGGGGTTCCTTTTCCTTCTCCACTCATTTAAATAAAGTTCTCACCAACATTTAAAAAACAAATCTTTGTATATATTTGACAATTTTCTTAAGAAAGGAGGAATTTCTAGAAGTGGAATTACAGGGTCAGAGTGCAAGGACTCTTTGATGTATATTGCCATATAATTTTCAGGGACTATGAAGTAGTTTTCTGTACAGTGGAAGTGGACCCTGAGGCTAGCATTTACCACCAGTAGGATCCAAGGAAGGAAATCATCTGGTGGTCTTGAGGTCTGTACTTGTCTCTATTTCTCGGTTTGCCAAGTCAGTGTATATTATGGATCCTAATCTGTAAGGGTCTTTCTCTACTTGTCTCTTGGACTTAACATTCTTTCACAGGCAGTGATAAAGGAGGTTTTCTGCTTATCTTCCTATGCTTGACTTGAGTCTGGCAGGATCTGCAGTAAATCTAGCAGAAAATTTCTGGCAGATCCAAATTTTCCCATCAAGTTCCTTTGGACATGCAGCTTTACCAGCTCAAATCAGTTTTGATTTTAATTCCCAGTTGTGGGACCACCTTTTTTCCGATCTCAAATTCTATTCCATGTTACTGAATTGGTTTAGTATAAAGCCTTAGCATTCTTGCTGTCTTATAATACTGAACTTTACTGCTTCAGCTACGAGCTAAGAATGGAGCTTTAAAACATGACTTTGTAAAAATACAAACCAGTACTATATTATCATATATCTTACATTAAGTTTTTAAATAATCCACATAATGTATTAGTTAAAACACCTGCTGGTAGTGCCTAGAATTGCAACTCTGCTCTATTAGCCATTGGAAGTACCCAGCCCACCTGAAAGGAAAATAAATAAAAATAAAATAAATCAGAGAATGCAAAATGTAATGTCATCATATTTCAGGGGAAATGATGGGGCTGAGAGTGAATAATCTGAGATTGAAGAGAATATTCCATAGTTATTAGTACTTCATTCACATTGTAGTTAATTACAGTTGAAATCAAGTATAAAACTTTATATATACAGTAACTTTACATCACTGGGTTGGTCACTCCCTGGAATATTTTCTTCTCAATCTACTAAAGAAAACTTTTCTTCTAAAAATCTTTAGTTTTATAATAAAATCACCTAGAAATCCAAATTTTTTTCTGAAAACTTTCATCACTTACTTGATATGGAGCATATCTATTTTATATACTTTGTACACTGAATGGTGAGTAATATCACTGATATTTATGATTATAAAGATATTGCCAAATTAGAATGTAAAATTCAAATAAGATTTAAATTCAAATATAATGTTTGGCCAGTGGTGAAAATAGTATTAGTTTAAGAAAGCAGTAGAATAGAACATACATTTTGAGAAATAGACCGCTGAGAAAAATGTTGATCAATGACCAAATGAATAAAAACTTTTCTCGGAGAGAGGATGGATACTGGGGGACAGCTTGGCTCAGCAAGGTGAGCAACGCATGTTTCTGGGGGATGTTGGAAAGCAAGCTCTTTGGAGGTTCTAAAAACTGGTTTTAGAGACAGGAGAATATTTAGATAAGCTGAGGGATGGGAAGGTTGCAAAGCCAGAATAATAAGGACAACCAGGTGTGTGGGTAGTAATTTGATGCTGACTGAATTGCATAGCAGTTCGGATAAGTATCGGAGAGAAAACTGTTGTCTTGGAGTGTATTAGGATAATATTTCTTGTCCATTTAATTTCATATATACAGATATATAATTCCTTGATAATAATAATTTTTGTTTTGTTTAAAATTTTTCACTTTTTAAAAGGCATTCATTTTCATGATCTAATTCAGATTAGATCATGATTTCTTTTGATAAAGGTAGAGTGTATATTATTATCCTGATTTTCTAGGTTATAAACTGAAGTTGAAAGTGGGGATGTGCCTTCAGAGTTATGCTACCTGGTTAGCTGCAAAACTGAGACTAAGACTCCAGTGTTTTTTCTACTAAATCGTGCAAAGAGGCCTTTTAACAAAAGTCTGAAATAACTATTATATTCACTTATTCTTTCAAAAACCACTTGTTGGCCTCCTTCTAGATATCAGGATTGGGCAGTTTGCAAAAGAAACATCAGGGATCAAGAAACACAAGTGATGTCCTCACAGACCTTACATTCTTGTTGAGGCAAGAAAATCAATTAACTAAAAAAAGAGGCAATATACAAGGACATAGAAAGTCAGCAAGACTAAGTCACTTCTGATGAAAAAGAGGAAATGTAACTCCACACAATTTTTGTTTTCTTCAGTTTCTACTATTGTTAAAAACCTGCTAATCCCTTTGTGGATGTAAAAATGAACAAAATACAGCCCTTGACATCAAGAAACTCTCATGATCAGAGCAGAGGACAAAGCAGGGTAGATCGCTGAGAATCTTCCTGGCTCCAGGCACTATGCTAAGCAATAGGGACACTGTAATGACCAAGACATGGTTCCTGCCCTCATAGAGTTTGCGGTCTTATCAATTTTACCAGCTGCCTGACTTATGGAAATGAAGCTTGAAGTCAGAAACGTTGGGCCAGACTGAGTTTCTCTGAAGAGGGTTCTAACGGTTTCCACACCAGCTGGGAGCTGGTGCCTGGTAAGTGCTCTCTAAGCACCTACTGAGGTGCTGAAGGACAGTTACAGGAGAAGGGAAACTGACCAAGGTAGTGGTTTCTGCTAGTTCATTCATTTGACTACAGGAGGGCATAGACTTCTACCAGAAACAACTTGAATTGCTAGGTTTGGCACCTGAGATTCTTTCTGTGACCATAGTGTCCACACAGCAAACTCTGAGGATGCTGAGAAAATTGAGACGAACAAGTCTGTCTCTGTGAATAATCTTGCTAACTCTATGAGGAAACTTTTATCCATGTTTATGTTTTCTTGATTTTTATTTGTGCATTTCTTCAATGGAAAAATATCTTGGCTTTCAGGAAAGACCAGTGGACTCTCAGATGAACAAGACTTATTTTATTTCATTAGAACAGTTTTCTTTTGTTTTCCATCTCTGTTAGGGCCAGCATCTTTTGTATCTTCTCTCTGTCTCACCCTGTAATTCCACTTCGACCCTCCAATCTCAGCACTCTTTCTTTCAGGAAAGTAACACAGGTGTGTCCAGTACTTCTCAAAAACAGGAAGCTAGGAACGTGTATCACCAATAGAGAAGCTGTGGTCGGTAGTCACTGGGACAGCTACCTACGCCAGGATCTAGGGCTTTTGAAGGGGATGAGGCACTACTGAGAGCAGACGGGCAGGGTTGTGTCTTGTGGCTTCATGTCCTCTCTATTCACAAGGAGAAAAGGCATGTCTTAGCTTAGATTCCCTTAAAAGCTGAGTCTGAGATCTGGTTTGCATGCAGGGCATTTGGGAAATGATCTCACGGAGCAGGAGGGAGGGATCAAGGGAGTAGATCTGGGTAGTGAAGAAAGCCGAAGCAGTGGTGCATAATGGAGCTGGCCACCATGTGCACGACTGGTGCCTGATTCTGACATGACCTTCTGAAGAGTCTTTTAGAATATGCCTCAGACTTTTCCTCCTGCAGGGCATGGGGGAGGGCTGGAACCATTTACTCATTTATTTCTCCCATTGTTCAAAAGTGAGCCCACTCTCCTTTCTCTTTCTTGTTCTTCTTCCTCTCCCTTTTTTCTCTCTACTATTTTTCTTTGGGAAATGAAGATATGAGATCCAAAATGCAAGAAAGCCAACTTGGAAGAGTGGTGCTTAAATGTCTAGGATCACATTTACGCATAAAGAGCAATAGTTCACATAGGGAAACAAATGGTCAAGGGAAAGGGAATATTTAGGGGCAAAAAAAGAGAAAGAAATTAAGGTTCTTGGAGCATTTGACAGAAATTATTAATAAGTGTTTTTAATACTCTGTTGAAGAACTTAGAAAAAAATAGGACATTGACATAGAATAAATGAAACAAATGTAATTATTAACTAAGAAAATACATCGTATCAGAAAAAAATATACTCATAGTTGTCATTTTGGCTGGACGGTGGCTTTGGTCATAATCATATATGCACTGTCTATTGGACACCAGCTTATGATATATATAAAACTATGTTGAGAAGGTGAGAGTAGTGGCACCCTGCCATAGAAGGATGTCAATAGATAATGGTTAATAATAATAAATCAAGAGTATATGCATATTATTTAGAAATTGCTAGAATGGATTTGAATTGGAAGGTGGGTGTAGAGCATGGTATTTCTGCTTTCTTGATGGGCTAAGGAAGGAACAGACCTTTATAATACTATTGGCTTTTTAGATATGTGCAGGTAGTATCTTGATTTAAAAATTATTTCATTTTAAAAAAGAATGTAGCTATAATTTAATATATATGATTAATGTTGTTGAATAATAAGAACAATTGTAATAATAAAACTTACTTATATAAGAATTCCACTGGGGTTGGGAATAAGAACATTAAGAATCCTTGAGGGATATAGAGAACCATTGATTTAGATACATTGGGTTTGGTGTTTTTCTTCATGAATTTCCACAAATGCAAGTTTCCATTAGAGAGCTCCACATGAAAACTTAGAACCTGTGCTTTTTTCCAAATAAGTCACTGAGCTTCCCCAGAAGCATCTCTTACCAGTCTTTCATTTCCACACCACGAACCAAACCATAGAGTCATCATTCTATCATGTTTTCTGCAGCTAGTCTCTGTTTTTCCTAACAGTATTAAAAAGGCCAAGTGCTGGACATCATTGGGAAAGAATCTGAAAACTAAAATTATTATAAGGTGCTTATTATTTATACTCCACATACTTCTCCAACAATTTGTGGTATTTACCCATAGTGAGTATTAGCAAACTCATAGTGTGTCTAAAACTAATATTAATGATTGATACCCTTTATGTAACACTATGTTCCAGGAAATGTGTCAAGCACTTTGTGTATATTACCTCGTGTAATGCACACAACTGGGGTTAGGTACTATGGTTAACACTGTTTCCTCTCAGTTGAGAGAAAACTGAGGCACAGAGAAGTAAGTTGGTCAAGATCATCCAGTTAATAAGTAGCAGAATTGGGATTTTTATACCCTGTATATTTTACTTCCAAGGTAAAGATCACATATTGTCTGGTTACCATACTTGGTGTTGATGTTGTAGAGAAGAGAGATGGTCTGGAAGGGGAGAATATGTATTTTAAAAACTTAAAAAATTCTACATCATCTGTCCAAGGATAGAGACAGACAAGTCTGAAACACAGGAGTGAGAAATGATGCCTCAACCTTTAGAGTTTATGTATGGCCTCCAGGTGCCTAGGGAGCACTGTGTCCCAGAGCGCAGATGTAGATGGCAGAGTCTCTGGGCTGGGAGGCTGTGATGTGCAGCGAGCTGTGTTTTTCCTGTAGGTTTATTGTGGCAATTAATCTTCCATTCTTCTTCTTCTCTGAGCTCAGCATAAACAACGAAACAATGCCTCCTCCTGGATGCTGTTGCAGCCACTGTAAGGTGGTTATTCCTACCGAGTAGCTGCAGTTGATTGTGATAAATTCTCCTTCCTGGACAGTCAGGTCCTGAGGACTCTGCTGCACTTCATTTTTGGCGGCAGTTACAGCTGTTCTCAAAGACATAATCAGATATAGAATATTACAATTATTGCAACATTTATACACATTTCTTTACACATTTTCAGGAGGGCACTCCAGATTAGCCACTTGGAGTCCCTACTCTCCCCTCCCCAGAATTTTGAAAAATATCTCATGTCCTGAAACTCCCCAACTTACCGCTTAGCTGAAGCTGCAAAATAGCCAACAAAAATTGCCAGTTCTTCACCATTATTACTGCAGCAGCAGCTCACACAGGTCTCTGTTGGAGGATTTTGGAATATATGTTAGTTGGACAAAGGAGTCTTTTATTATTAAAACGTCTCTACATTTACTTTCGAAATCAAAGGGGATTCTCAGCCCATCAGACGCAGCAGAAAGGCACGCTTAAGAACTATTTACAATTTTACCTGCAAAGTGAACCATCCATGATCTTTTAAATGTAACACTCACATTGCCACCTAGTGGCATGATGCACAGACATTTATTATGTGGCTCAAATACTTGAGCCCAGGAGTTTGAGGATACAGTGAGCTATGATCATGTTACTCCACTCCAGCCTGGGCAACAGAGCAAGACCCTGTCTCTGAAACAAACAAACAAACAAACAGCCCCTCCCACCCACAATACAGATGGAGAACCAAACTTAGCCTCCTCCTACTAGGAGTCCTAGGAGTAGGGTGGGGGTAAAGTGGAGGAATAGAAATCTGACGATTCTTTGACTTCAGCCAGCTATGATAGATCAAGTAAAGTAGCTGCATTTCACACTATATCTTTTGAAAACTCAAGGACAGATCTGTTCTTTTTTGTAAGGGTGTCCTTATAGATATCTTTGGTTTCTTTTCTTTTTTTTTGAAGCAGAGTCTTGCTCTGTCGCCAGGTGCCAGGCTGGAGTGCAGTGGCGCGATCTCGGCTCACTGCAACCTCCGCCTCCCGGGTTCAAGCAATTCTCCTGCCTCAGCCTCCCGCGTAGCTGGGACTACAGACGCGCGCCACCACGCCCAGCTAATTTTTTTTATATTTTAGTAGAGATGGGGTTTCATTATGTTGGCCAGGATGGTCTTGATCTCTTGACCTCGTGATCCACCCGCCTTGGCCTCCCAAAGTTCTGGGATTACAGGTGTGAGCCACCGCTCTAGTTTCCTTATATGAAATCCCTGTTTCTTTCTGCACATGGTATTTTTTCAGCCTACTTCTTTACTTTATCTTTTTTTTTTTTTTTGACTTGCTACAGTTTGTTCATGTCTCTTCAAATGTGATTCAAATATTGCTGTCCTGTCGGAGAGTTACTGTAGTCATCTGGTTTCTACTTGTTTGATTGTTATCTATGATAGTTTCAGTGGTTTTATCACATTAGTGAATTATTTTGAGCTTGTAGTCCTTTTACACTTCTGGGATTCCTTTCTAAAGAGATGACATAGAGGTCATGGTTGTACCAAGTACCCTCCTTTTTCTGGCAACAGCTCTTGGATCTGGGCAGATACTAGGCTCATTAATTAGAACTAGAGATACAGAAACAGCAGTTAGACAGTGTAACTAGAGCTTTAAAGCCCTGTGAGATTCAAACCAGACTCATCTCTTAGCAAATGGAGCTGGCTATGTTCAAACTGAAGTTATCGTGGAGTCGAGTATGACAAGCTTACAGTGGAATCTGGTTTCCCAGGAGGAGAACAGATTATACGTTCAGAGAAAAGTAGATTCAGAAAGCATAGCCAATTGGTGATTTTCTTCTTTCTGTGATCCCTAGTTGTATTTTTCACAAACTGATTTTATATGACTTTATAATATCCTTTCAGAAAATCTTTTCCTTGAGTTTCTTTGAGTGGGTTACACAACAAATACTAAAAATTCAGAATCCCTTCTTCCAGATATTACAACTCATTTTTATAAAACTACTAGATAAATATATAGTTATCTCCATTAAATTCTCTTTTGGCAGGTTTAGTCTATCTTTCCAATTTGTTCAGATGATTTTCAATTTTTAATTTATGCTACAAATAAACATATTAGTGGGACATCATTAGGACATCATCATCATATACCAATCTCAAATTTTGGTATTTGCACAATTCTCACATACCTTGTGAGACTCTACATAAGTTCAATGTGAATAGGTCAGGGTGAAGGATAAAATCATAAGGTGTAACAATAGGGCCATTTTTCTAAATTGTATCTTTATGTATGGCCGTTCTCTCAGCTGAGGATTCACCAAGTCTAGCATTATGCGAATGACAAAGTGAATAGACTATATGGTCTGGATCCAAATGAACTTAAGGTTGAGCCTTAGTCTCACTATTTACTAGATTCTACTGGAATTTTCTACACAGTACTCCAATCCTCAGTGTCATTTTTCACAAAATGGGCATAACAATACCAAACTTGTAGTTTTCTGGTGAGGATTACAGATAACATTGGGACCTAACAAAGCATAGAATTTAAGAATGCAGGCTTTGGACTAGTCAACCTGTATTTGTATGCCAGGTCTTCTCTTACTAACTCTGTGTTCTTGGGCAAGGTAGTTAATTCCTCTGTGTTATATAAGGATTGCATCTACTTCATGAGGTTGTAGTGAAGATTAAGTGAATTAATGCATGCAACCCCTTAGAACAACACTTCATGCACATTAAGCCCTTGATAAACATCAGCTCTTATTACATATATAGTACAGTAGGGTCTGTGATAAACATGACACTCAACAAATGATTATATATATATTATTCCCATTGATACAGTGAAAAACAAATTATTAAATGTCTTGCAAATAACTGACACATTTCAAGTCCATGGAAGTCCTTTGAATTTAGCAGGCTTGTTTTTAAAAATGTCTTTAGTGAGCCTGTTCTGGCTTATACTGATCACTGCATTATTTTCTAAGAGCCCACACATTATCTGTTAATAATCTGCTGTAGAATTTTGCTGGGTATATCATTCCACTATTTCTGTGTTCATAGGTTGGGGATTTCCTTCATTCTCCATAGGTTTTCAAAAAATTTGCCCAATGCCTTGCCAACCATACCTGCAAACTCTTTCTGTATGTTGAGAATTAGTTTCAGTGACCCAGAAGACTTGATCATTTTGAAAGCATCTAAGTCCTCTCTTAGTATCTCTCTATCTGTCATAATTTTTCATTTCTTTATTTCCAGTTTGAAAATTCTTCTTTTTTTTTTTTTTTTGAAATGGAGTTTTGCTCTTGTTGTCGCCCAGGCTGGAGTGCCATGGTGAGACCTCAGCTCACTGCAACCTCTGCCTCCCGGGTTCAAGCTATTTTCCTGCCTCAGCTTCCAGAGTAGCCAGGATTATAGATGCCCACTGCCACCCTCAGATAACTTTTGTATTTTTAGTAGAGATGAGGTTTTTGCCATGTTAGCCAGGCCGGTCTTGAACTTCTGACCTCAGGTGATCCACCTGCCTCAGCTTCCCAAAGTGCTGGGATTACAGGCATGAGCCACCATGTCTGGCCCCAAATTATTCTATTTGATGAAGAATAGAGGATGAAACCAGGAGTCTAGGTGCTCTACCTCTTCTTTGTTTTCTGCCAAAATTATATTTTCCTTGATATGTAAATTAACCTTCCTCCCCATCCCACCCTCTTCATTTCTCCAAACTGTAAAATGCTTTTTATGTTCCACTTCACATTTTCTTTAAGCTTTAACTTTATTCATTAAAAAGTTTCCACTGTTTAATGATTTCCTTAAAGGCTCATGCCATCTTTGCTATTCTCCGTTGTCTTTGTGTCAGTCAGCATTTTTATAATTTTTCATTAAAGTCTGAGTTAGTATGCCTTCCCGTTCTGCTACAGGTTTTATCAGATGGCTCCATATTTCAAATACTTATTAGAATTATTTGCAATGGAATAGTAAGAATTTAAGTTTTTTAGAGTTTCTTGTCCCATTGGTAATTACATTTAGATTTTTTGGTTGTCTTCTTTTGTATTGAGGTAAAAGTCACAAAACATAAAACTCATACTTTTAATCACTTTAGAGTATATAATCTGGTAGCTTTTAGCATATTCACGATGTTATGCTACCATCATCACTATCTAGTTCAGCACATTTTCCCCCGAAGAAACCCCCACATCAGTTAGTAGTCTCTCCCCACTCCCCACTTCTTCCAGCTTCTGGCAGCCACTTACCTGCTTTCTGATTTTCGATTTGCCTATTCTGGGAATTTCATATGTATGAAATATACAATATGGGCATTTTGTATCTAGGCTTTTCCACTTAGCATAATGTTTTCAAGGTTCATGATGTTGTAGTAGATGTCAGTACTTTATTCCTTTTTATGACTGAATAATATTCCATTGTCTAGAGATATCACATCTGTTTTATCCATTTGGATTACTTACACTTTTGGCTATCATAAACAATGCTGTTATGAACATTCATGCACGGGGCTTTGTGTAGACCTATGTATTGTGGATAGATACATAGGGCTGGAATTGCTGGGTCATATGGTAATTCTATGTTTCACATTTTGAGGTGCTGCCAAACTGTTTGCCAAAGTGATAGCATCATTTTACATCCCCACCAGCAATGTGTGGGGGTTCTAATTTCTCAAATCCTTGATAAGACTTGTTACTGTCCTTTTTAAAAAGTCATACCCTTTTACTCAGTATGAAATGGTGTCTTATGATTTTGATTTGCATTTGTCTAAAGACTAATAATGAGTATCTTTTCATATGCATATTAGCCATTTTGTATCTTTGTTGAAGAAATGTCTATTTAAATCTTTTACTCACTGCTGGAGTTATATTTCTTTTTATTATTGAGTTGTAAAAGGGCCTTATGTATTCTAAATGCAAGTCCCTTATCAACAGGTACATAGTACATATGATTTGCAAATGTTTTCTCCCATTCTGTGGGTTATCATTTCATTTTCTTGATGGTGTCCTTTGAAGCATAAATAAGTTTAATTTTGTTGAAGTCCAACATCAATGTTCTATGTTATTGCTTGTGCTTTTGATGTCACATCTAAAAAATCATTGCTTAACCCAACATTATGAAAATTTACTCCTGTGTTTTCTTCTAAGAGTTTTACAATTTTGGTTTTACATTTAGGTCTATGACCCGCTTCGAGTTAATTTTGGTGTGTGGTGTGAGTAGGAACTTGTGAGAGAAAAGACAATATGTTGATTGTAACGACCTGGGGCTGGGTGTGGGGTGGGGTGTGGTGTGATGACAGCAGTGGGCATGCCAAGCCCTGATAGGATGATCAGCACTAGGCAGAGGGATTGCCGTGAGAGAGCAGAATGGATATGGTGGGACTTGCGAGTTCCAGTAATGCTTTGAGTACCAATCTGCCCCTTCTAACCTACCTTTTTTTCACATTATCTCCATGTTAAATTTGTGCAATTATTTTTATTTCTACTTCACAGATGAAAAAAATGAAAGTTCTGAGATATCAATTAGCTTGGCCAAATTTGCATAGCTAATAAGTAGTAGAGACAGGACTGACATCCAAGTCATCATATTCTAATTCCTAAACATCATGCAAGAAAGCTTGAAGGACAAGAGAGAACTGACCTAATTAAGAGCAGGGATATTATCCGACACCCTCTTCTCTGACCCCATTTTCTGTCAAAGAAACCCCTGTGCCCCTGGAATTAGAGGCAGTTATATCTGATTTTATTTTTCTTTATCTGCTAATAATGTCTTTAAGACAGGATTGTCTGTGAGAGAGAGAGCAAGGCTCTACAACCTGGGTTTTCCAGCCTTACTACATACTTCCTCTGGGCCCTTAAGGTTTCTGTACAGCTTTCCCTGTGTTCTTAGCACAGTGTCTCTCAGAAGACAGTAGTACACGGCTGAGTCTGACACCTGGACTGAATGTTTCACAATGGGGGAGTTTTTGTCTTTAATATTTCTGGCTCCAAAGTTTTTGCTGTTTTCCATTGTCTCTTCCTGAAGAAACTGCAGAGGTTTGTTGGGGTATTGGACATACCAGAAAAGGGTAGGGTACCCCATGGATGTGTATGTGCAATTCATAGTCACAGATGCTCCCTCTGAGATGGTTACTTGATCCGTCTGTTTGACTGAATTGCTGTTGGTTCCTCCTGTAGGGGGATAAACATATCGGTTTTATGGGTTTGACCAGAGTTGTATCCTCTGGAGAAGGTGTTTATTATTTTGAAACAAACGAACAAACAAAAATGTGAATAAAAGGTACTTACCAAACATTAAGATCAGAATTAGAAACACCAGAGAGGAGTTCATTGTCAGCATCTCTGGCCGAGCAGAGGGCATCACTGTTGAAGTGAGGATAAAAAACGGTTCACAGCTGTACTCAGAATTGATGCATAAATTATGATCGCACTGGTGACTAGCACCCCCACGTGACAAGTTAATGAACAGGCTATAAGACGTCATCCACCTCTCAATGATCTGCTCTGTGTCCTCATTACTGTCCTCATTCTGAAGAGTCATGTTGGGTGTGAGGTGGCCTTTTTGTGCAAGGGGGACTCACTACACTCCTCAGTCTGTTGTCTCTACAACACTTATTCTAAGGGAGAATAATTTCCACTACAACTTAGACATCACGGCATGTCAATATTTTAGACAGTTTCAGTATTTTCAGTTTTTATACACAATATTGTGATAAATCTATGCTTACATACAGTTCGTACATCTAATTATTTCTTAAAACATGGTGCACTGAACACACATTGTGACCAAATGCCCAATGGTGATTTGTTAAAGTCAATATTTGGGTGAAGGTAAAGCTGAGTCTGAATATCAAAAAATAGAATTAACTTCAAAAATACAAGAATAAATATGAAATTCTATCTAAAATGTAATTATTATTTTAATTCTTTTAACAAAGACTTAGCATTCACATTTCAAAGTTTAGCATTACAGTAAAAGAGCAGTAACTTCTCAGGACTGTCTATTGTTTGATTGCTCCTGTTATTACCGTTTTTCACATTTGCAAAATTTTTCACTGAAAATGGTAGTGAATCAAGATATTTTGGTTCTCTCTTCTAGAAGAGAGTAGTGCTGAGGGTACACTTATTTCTTTTTTATCTGGACTTGAAGATTTATTTGATAATGATGGTATAATTCAATTGAAGTCATTTTGCAAAGTCTACTTAATTTTGGGTTTTTTTTTTTTTTTTTTAGTTTGTTTTTTTTTTCTTTTTCTTTCTTCCTCAGTTCTGGCGTAATTTTTATCTGGTTTCTCAGAAGTGGAAATATTTCTTTTCAAATAGGCAATCTTACACTTAGACGAGAAGTGGCTTGGCTTACAACTGAGTATTTGCATTTTTTATTTCTGGCTACATGGTAAATAGTTCAAGACTCATGGTGCCAGAGGAGGTCCTTGGAGAAAAAAAATTCTGTGATTTTGTGTGTGTGTGTGTGTGTGTGTGTGTGTGCGTGCACGCGTATGTGTGGCTTGTCTCAGTAACCTTCACTATCTTGATAGCTGGAAATAATCACATTGGCTTTTTTTAATGTTTCTTTGATTACTAAATAATTTGTATACAGCTTTATAAAGTGGCCATTTGTACTACTTGTGTGGATTGCTCATTTTCCCTAGAAATATTAATGTTTTTCTATTGTTATGGTTTGACTGTGTCCCCCAAAGATCATGTGTTGGAAATTTAATACCCAATGCAACAGTGTTGAGAGGTGGGACCTTTAAAAGGTCGTGAGGGCTCTGTTCTCATGAATAGATTAATGATATTATCATGGGAGTGGATTAGATAACTTGGGAGTGGGTTCCTGGTGAAAGAGTGAGTTTGGCACTCTACCCATAGCTCCCTCTTGCATGCACTCTCTTGCCCTTCTGCCTTCTGCCATAGTATGATGCAGCAACAGATGCAGGCCCCTGGACCTTGGATTTTTGAGCTTCTAAAACTGTTAAGAAATAAATCTCTGTTCTTCGTAAATTCAACTCTTAGGTATTCTATTATAGCAGCACAAAATGGACTAAAACAGTTGTTGATTTATTTTCATTTTAATTACAAGGGTAATTTTAATTACATTTTAAATACAAAGATACTATCAGAAAATCACATTGTACATATTTTAAATAACTAATGTCAGAGAACTTTCCTTCATTACGTTACTGGGCTTGTAGTTTTGACCAGTGAGCTACAATTAGACGACAGATATGGGCAAGGTTTTGACAAATCTTTCCCCATTTCTCAGATGCAGTCTCACATGCTTCTTAACCTGGGCCAGCAAATCCAGAAGTCTGTCCAACTTCCCACATACACTCCTGCGCTACAGGACTCTGTCTGGTTAAAAAAAGAAATTGCTAATACCCAGCCCCTCTCATGCCCCTTGCAATTTGCACTCAACTCCTCCGTTAGTCTCCCCTACTGTGTCACTGGGAACATAAAAGTACACAGTTGTGCCTAGTGCTTGGAGAGAGGTTTTCTGCAAATGGAAAGAGGTTTTAATCTTAACCTAATGGGCCTGAAACCTTCGTAATCTTCCTTTTCATTTATCATGATGCCTCAGAGACAAAGCATTTCAATATCTCTTTGGGATATTGGGCATACCACAAGAGGAAGGTATTTACCCATATTGTGTGTGCAGTTCAATGTCAGGTGTGCCCCTGAAGAAAGGGTCACATAGCTCTCTGTCTAGGTCACTGAGTCTCTAATGGTTCTTCCTGGAAAGCCAAGGTTTTTATTAGAATGAATGGAAACGGCATTGAATCTAAGTAATAAAATGAGTAATAAGATAAATTATAAAGCAGCCAAAATTTTAAACTGTCATTTTGCTCACCAGAGAGTAACAACCTCCCAAGCACTGAAGTGGAGGCAGTGATCATGGCTGCTCCAGTGCTGGGGACTGTGGAGAACCCATGACTTCTCCCGGCTTGCACAGGCTGTCTCTTCTAGGATTGAGGTTTCTAACTCATACCATTGATTGCACTTCTCTTCTTTAGATTTTGGGAAGTTTATCTTTTTTTTTTTTTTATTCGGATATTTTCATTCATTTTTTTTTTTTAGTATATATATACCTTATTAAGCATTTTAGGTTTTAGGGTACATGTGAAGAACATGCAAGATTGTTGCATAGGTACATACATGGCAATGTGGTTTGCTGCTTCCTCCCTATCACTTATATCTGGCATTTCTCCCCATGTTATCCCTCCCCAACTCCCCACTCCCCGCTGTCCCTCCCCTAGTTCCCCCCCTCCACAGACCTCAGTGTGTGATGTTCCCCTCCCTGTGTCCATGTGTTCTCATTATTCAACACCCACCTATGAGTGAGAACTTGCGGTGTTTGATTTTCTGTTCTTGTGTCAGTTTGCTGAGAATGATGGTTTCCAGGTTCATCCATGTCCCGACAAAGGACACGAACTCATTGTTTTTTATGGCTGCATAGTATTCCATGGTGTATATGTGCCACATTTTCCCTGCCCAGTCTATCATCGACGGGCATTTGGGT
>CAUYLG010055786.1:0-11428 GCA_963573385.1 Cacajao melanocephalus | reverse complement strand
TTAAGCACAATTATTGGCATAAAAGAGGTTTTTAATACCCATTTTTAGACTGCATTCTAGCCTGGGCAATAGAACAAGAATCCCGTTCTCTCTCCTTCTTTCTCTTCCTCTTTCTTTCTCTCTTACATTCTTTTTTTTCTTTCACTCTTTCTTTCTTCTTTTCTCTCTTTTTCTTTCTTTCTTTAAAAAAAAAAAATAAATAAAATAATAGATGTTGGTGTGGATGTGGTGAAAAGGGAACACTTTTACATTGCCGGTGGAAATATAAAGTAGTACAACCACTATGGAAAACAGTATGGAGATTCCTTAAAGAACTAAAAGTAGATCTACCATTTGATCCAGCAATCTCACTACTAGGTATCTACCAAGAGGAAACAGCAGTCAATATATGAAAAGACACTTGCACACACATATTTATAGCAGCACAATTTGTAACTGCAAAAATATGGAAACAGCCAAAAGGCCAAAAATCAACAAGTGGGTAAAGAAAATGTGGTATGTATGTGTGACTGTGTGTATATGTTTATACTACTCAGACATAAAAAGGAACAAAATAATGGCATTCACAGCAACCCAGATGGAATTGGAGACAGTTATTCTAAGTGAAGTAACTCAGGAATGGAAAACCAAATATTTTATGTTCTCATTTATAAGTGAGAGCTAAGCTATAACGATGCAACAGCATGAGAATGATACAATGGACTCTGGGGACTTGGTGGGAAGAGTGACAGGGTGAGGGATAAAAGACTACACAGTAGGTAGAGTGGACACTGGTTGGGTGATGGATGCATTAAAATCTCAGAAATCACTACTAAAGAACTTATCCATGTAACCAAATATCACCTGTTCTCCAAAAATTATTGAGATAAAAAAGATAAAATAAAGCTGCTCTAAATGTTCCTTAAAAAAATCTCGGCGGGCACAGTGGCTCACGTCTGTAATCCCAGCACTTTGGGAGGCCGAGGCGGGCGGATCATGAGGTCAGGAGATCGAGACCATCCTGGCCAACATGGTGAAACCCCACCTCTACAAAAATACAAAAATTAGCTGGGCATGGTGGCACATGCCTGTAATCCCTGCTACTCGGGAGGCTGAGGTAGGAGAATCACTTGAATCCGGGAGGCAGAGGTTGTAGTGAGCCAAGATCATGCCATTGCACTCCAGCCTGGTGACAGAGTAAGACTCCGTCTCAAAAAAAAAAACTTCTGTCAGCCATAATAATATAGAAATTTGCTTACAGTTACAAATTAACAGAAAAAACAAACAAAAAAACAAAAACCATTAGTTTCTCAGTACCGTAGCCAGTATTGCAAAAGACTTAACCTGGTCTGCAATTCAGCTCACAGTAGAGATTGTAATTCCAAAATTTAATTTCTAAAGTTGTAATCAGCAACAAAAACATTGCAATAGAATATGAGAAACATTAAAAGGCAATTCTGTCATTGGCTACTTATTAATTTACAACTTAGTTGATTAAAATTTAAACAATCTTAGCCAGGTGTGGTGGCACATGCCTGTAGTCCCAGCTACTTAGGAGGCTGAGGCACAAAAATCCCTTGAACCCAGGATGCAGAGGTTGCAGTGAGCCAAGACTGCACCAGTGCATTCCAGCCTGGGCGACAAATGAGGACTCTGTCTCAAAAAATTAAAATAAAATAAATGAATAAATAAAATTAAAACAATTGGTATGCTTTCTGGTGACTGGTAGTAAAATTATTGTTTTAAAAATTTGAAATAAATGTATTCAAATACAAAAAACTGAAATGTAAAATGGTAAAGCTGTTTCGGAAAACAGTCTGATAGTTCTTCAAAAGCTAAACACAGAGAACAACATGAGTCAGCAATTCCACTCCTAAGTGTATATATACAAGTGAAAACATGTGTCCATATAAAAACCTGTACATGGATTGTCATAGCAGCATGATAAATTAGTAAAATACTAATACATGCTTAGTATTTTATTAATTTTTATTTCCAAATAATATTCCATTAGCCTTAGTTTTCAAGGCTCATCTATAAGCCTTGGAACAGAATAGAGAACCCAGAAATAAAGCCAAATGCCAACAGTCAGCTGATCTTCGATAAAGCAAGGCTCACAGAAGACCCTTGAAAACACCGTGCTAAGTGAAAGCATCCTGCCACATAGACGCACATCTTGAATGATTCCATTTACATGAAATGTCCAAAACAGGCATGGCCAGAGCTGGGAGATGGATAAGGGAGGTGATGGTTAAAGGATGTAAGGGTTTTATTGGGCTGACTGAATTGTTCAAAAATCGACTGGGGGCCTGGCATACTGGCTCACACCTGTAATTCTGGCTCTTTGGGGGGCTGAGATGGGAGGATTGCTTGAGGTCAGGAGCTGAAGACTAGCCCGGGCAATGTGGCAAGATCTCAGCTCTACTAAAAATAAAAATAAATTCGCCAGATATGGTGGTGTGTGCCTGTAGTCCTAGCTACTCAGGAGGCTGAGATGGGAGAATCACTTGAGCCCAGGAGTTTGAGGTTACAGTGAGCTGTGATCATGCCACTTGCACTCCAGTCCGGGTGGCAAGGTGACAGCTGGTCTCGAAAAGATAAAAGTAAATAATAATTAAAAAATAAAGATGATTGAGGTGATGGTTGCACACTTCTGTGAATATACTAACAGGCTTTAAATTGTTTACTTTAAATATGTCTATTATATGGTACAAAGTATATCTTAATAAAGCTATTTATTAAAAATAATTATACTATGGAATGGCTATTAATTAAACAGTCAAAGAAATATTTAAAGCTATAAGTAAAATTGAAAGAGTAAAAGCCACTCTTGTACCTTTAGAATGCAATTTTTAAAGTGAGAAATGGATGTAAAGTGTTCTAGTATAAAGATACTTACTGTCTTTCCATGCTGGCTATTTCCTGATTATCATCTTTAACCTATAAAGGCATAAAAAGAAAGTAGTATTTTTAAAAAATAACTCATTTTAAGGCAATCTTAAAGACAATTTCCTTCCACAGTACATTGTACGAAAGTGTCAAATCTAGTTTTTTTCTTGAAATCTAATTTTTAGATTTCAACCTCTGAAGTTAAAGGGAACAGCACCAAGGAACCATTCACAGATTCTATCCATTTTCCTCAAAGTAAGGGTAGTAACTGATATACCTACCTTCCAGGCACCATCAGGTTAGCACACCTTCAGGCCTGGATAAGTTGATATAAACATCTAGGATTTCTGAGATTCCCCCTCATTCTTCCACAAGGTAAGGTTCTAGATTGAGCAAGCCCAGCTTAATTTGAATTTCAGATAAATAGTGAGTATCTTTTAGGGGATATATTTACCATGTAATATTTGGAATATTTGTATCACTCATAAGCAATGAATAATTTTTCTATATAGATATAGATATATATGTCTGAAAGATTATTCATTGCTTATCTGGAATTCAAATTTAGGTAGCCATTCTATATTTTATGTGGTAGTTGTACCACAAGATCACTCCTCCTCAGCCTTCAATGATTTCTTTCCAACGAACCACACAGGTTCTAGACTTTAGTACCTTTCTGGAATGATTCTAATAATTAAATAGTGCCTGAATTGATCCCTACGTTTCTTCTAAATGCACTGGGCTTGATCTAAGTCTAGGGACAAAGGAGTCCCTGACTGGACATGTGCCCAAATATATATGGAGTTCTCCTAAGGCCCTAATAGTTAGAATGTGTCAGGATAAACAGCATGCTAATTATAACTTAAAGTTAAGCTAAAGCCACCCTTGGGGTAGTAAGAAAGCTACTAAATACATGTTACATGTGACATGACTTTAGGACATATGATAATTTCATAGGAAATTTTAATTCCATTCTGTTCGTGGAGGCACTAATAATAACAACCACAAAAAGTCATCAGCCGACTGGGCGCAGTGGCTCATGCCTATAATCCCAGCACTTTGGGAGGCTGAGGCGGGTGGATCACAAGGTCAAGAGATCGAGACCATCCTGGCCAACAAGGTGAAACCCCGTCTCTACCAAAAATACAAAAATTAGCCAGGTGTGGTGGCACACGCCTGTAGTCCCAGCTACTTGGGAGGCTGAGGCAGGAGAATTGCTTGAACCCGGAAGGCAGAGGTTGCAGTGAGCCAAGATTGTGCCACTGCACTCCAGCCTGGCGCCTGGCGATGGAGCGAGACTCTGTCTCTCAAAAAAAAAAAAAAAAGCATCAGCCTTGGGATATTCCATTTTCTAAATACAAGGCCCAAAACAAATAATAAAACATATCTTCAAAAAAATTATCTTAATATTTAATGACCAATAAAGAAGAGTGTCAAGTATTTCAAATAAGGAAAAGTTAGCTTTACCTAAGTTAGTTTGAAATACTTGATTAAAAAAATCTAGGCTGGCTGGGTGTCTATAATATCAACACTTAGAGAGGCTGAAGTAGGAGGACTGCTTGAGGCCAGGAGATTGAGGCCAGGAGCTTGAGACCAGCCTAGGCAACACAACAAAACCCCATCTCTACAACAAATAAAAACAAAAAATTGGTGTGGTGGTGCATGCCTACAGTCCCAGCTACTTGGGAGGCTAAGGTGGAGATTGCTTGAGCCCAGCAGCTCAAGGCTACAGTGAGCTATGATTGTGAGGGAATGTGTTCTCTTTCAAGGTCAACAAGGGGGTGTAGTTTTAAGGGCAAGAACTTCCCAGCACCATGCACCCCTCCCATCTCTCTCCAACTGGGAGATTTAACGGTTTATGTTTAAATTTCACAGGCATGGGAAGAAACTGAGAGTCAATCGCCCCAGTGGAAGTTTAAAGGAACTCCTTTCACTGGGCAGAGGAACTTGTGGAGGTGGGAATTTCTCCCACGATAAATTCCCCTGCTCCTTCATCCACACCAGATTTCCAGCTCCCCTCCCACATAGTGGGAGCTCTCTTTCCCCTCCTGGATTTCCCCTCTGGGGTCCCCTTCTACCCAGTGTGGAAGCTGTCTTTCCTCTCCTGGATTCCATCTTTCTGGATTCTCTCACTCAGCGTGAGGGGAGTTTTCCTTCTCTGGTTTTCTCCCTCTGAGAACTCTTCTCACTCTGTGTGAGAGCGGCTTTTCCTTCTCTCATTCAGTGTGACAGCTAGCTGTTTCTTTCTTGCTCCTCCTCCTTTTTCTCTCTCTACCTAAATAAATCACTTTTCTGAAACACTTTTGGGCTCTGGTATTCATTTCACGAGCACACTGCGCCGTGGTCTCCTCTCGCATTCTTGAGAGAGTGATAGACCAAGAACCTGGAGAAACAGGCTCTCGGGGAAGCTGAGGGCTCCCCTGAACCCCTGAACCCCAACAATTGCACCACTATGCTCCAGCCTGGGTGACAGAGCGAGACCCTGAATTAAAAAAAAAAGAAAAAAAAAGAAAATCTAGATTAAAGTCACTTCTTCACATAAACCATTTTTAGATATAAACTTAGTAGTTTTTGGTTGAATTCACATCCCTTAAATAAAACAATACACGTACCAAAACCAGACATCTTAAAATACGTATGTTTTCTTTACCCACCTGCTTAAGTAATTTCTCTCTCTCTTCCATTGGAGATCCTATGCTTTTGTCTTCTGCAATCATTTGATCTCGATGGGACTCCAACTCATAAAGTTTTTCATGTAGCAATACAGCCTCCTGTTTCACCTGGGAGTGAGCTATTTCCTAAAGGAAAATAAGAAGGGAAATTTTTAATTAGTATTTTATCAATAATTATTTTCAAATTGGTTTCAGTTTATAAGAACAGGGGGTAAATTTAAACTACCAGCATCTTTAAATACAGACTGCAAATGCCATTAGTACTCAATAATGCTACAAAGCACATTCCTAAACTGGAAAAATAAAAATAAATCCTGTATGTTTTAATAAGCTATTTTCAGTCTAAGATTCACAGGAAGTTGATAGCCTTAGTTTATTTTCTACATATAAGACCTGAATAAACACAGGACAACTCTACCAATGGGAGAATAAAGCAAATGTCACAACATATGTACAACTTTAAACACAATGTCTGATTCAAAGTCCACAGAAGTGATCTTTGGAGAGAACATATGTTCCCCTAAATAGGTCTTAACATATATTTTTCCACAACGTTGTGGGTTGAATTATGTCTGCTCAAAATGGTAAAGTGGAGTCTTAATATCATAAACCTGTCAATCTGACCTTTATTTGGAAATAGGCTCTTTGCATATTCAGCCAAGTTAAGATGAGGTCATTAGGGTGCCTAATCCAATATGATGGTGCCCTTTATAAGAAGAGTACAGACACAACTGAGACACAAAGGGAAAATTCCATGTTATGACTCAGGCAAAGACTGGAGTGATGCATCTGCAAGTCAAGCAATATCAAGGGCTGATGGATACCATTAGAAGCTAGGAAGAAGCAGAGCAAGATTCTTTCTAGAGTCTCAGAGGAAGCAAGCTCTGCTGATACTTTGATTTCAGACTACCAGGCTTTGGAATTGTGAGGAAATTTGTTTGTTTTAAGCCACCCAGTTTGTTATATTCTGTTACAGCAGCACTAGGAAATTAACACATGTAATAACAGTTATTGTGTACTCATCATTATCCTACCTTCCACAAAGAAAAAATAAGGATGTGACAAAAATGTTATTAGATAACCAGAAAAGCTAGGAATGGTGTTGATGATGATTAAAATGACATGTGAAACTCTTGTTTACTGAGTGTCTGTTCTATGCCAGACACTATGCTACATGTTATTTATATGCTATCTCTAATATCCAAAGTGATACTCTACAAGACAGCACTATCATCTCCATTTTAAAGATGAGGAAACTGAGGATCTGACATGTAAATAACTTTTCAAAGTTAACAAATACATAGAGTTAACAGTGACATTTGAAACCAGACCTACAGCATGAACAAGATCAAATTTTTTTTTTCTTGAGACAGAATCTCACTCTTGTCTCCAAGGCTGGAGTGCAGTGGCAACATGTCGGCTCACTGCAACCTCCACCTCCAGGGTTCAAACGATTCTCCTGCCTCAGCCTCCCGAGTGGCTGGGATTACAGGCAGCCGCCACCACACCCGGCTAATTTTTGTACTTTTAGTAGAGACAGGGTTTCACCATATTGGTCAGGCTGGTCTCAAACTCCTGACCTTAGGTGATCTGCCCACCTCAGCATCCCAAAGTGTTGGGATTACAGGCGTCAGCCACCGTGCCTGGCTGAACAAGACCAAATTTTTTAGAGGGAAGACCTCTTCTTTTTTAAAAGTATGAAAGAAAAAAATCTCAAAAAAAGAAACAAGTAGACAAGAATTTTTAAAAATCCATAAGCAATGGATTATATAGATAGTTCAAATAATAGATTACGCATCAGATAACATAAAGAAAGGCATGATAAAAAATACATATAGAATTTTATGCTATCCTTTTTCATAGTATCTTCTCCTTTCTGCCTAATGATCCTCTAGACGTGTCTGAATTGCATCTTGATAAAACTATTCTGGAAGACTTAAATAAGTTCATGCCTTCACCTGATTTTCTTCCCCACTCTCGTGAACTAAATTAGCATAAACAAATACATTGTACAGTAGTGAGCATAAAGTATTCAATAAATACCAGTTGACTGACCACTATCTGAAACAATATTTTCTTGAAGAACAAGTCATAAATAAATAAATAAATAAAATGAATCTGAGCCAGGCACGGTAGTTCACGCCTGTAATCCCAGCACTTTGGGAGGCTGAGGCAGGCAAATCATGAGGTCTGGAATTTGAGACCAGCCTGGTCAACACGGTGAAATCCCATCTCTACTAAAAATACAAAAATTAGCTGAGTGTGGCGACACATACCTGTAATCACAGCTACTCAGGAGGCTGAGGAAGGAGAATTGCTTGCACCTGGGAGGCAGAGGTTGCAGTGAGCGGAGATTGTACCACTGCACTCCAGCCTGGGCAAAGGAGCAAGACTTCGTCCCCCCGCAAAAAAAGAAATCTGGCAAAAGTTAAATAGAATTAGTGACTTATGTTATCTTAATTTGCAAATATTGATTTTTTGTTTTGTTTTTTGAGACAGTCTTACTCTGTTGCCCAAGCTGGAATACAGTGGTGCGATCTTGGCTCACTGCAACCTCTGCCTCCCGGGTTCAAGAAATTCTCCTGCCTCAGCCTCCTGAGTAGCTGGGACCACAGGCACGTGCCATCACACCTGGATAATTTTTTGATAATTTTTTGTTTCACCATGTTAGCCAGGATGGTCTCAATCTTCTGACCTCGTGATCCTCCCACCTCAGCCTCCCAAAGTGCTGGGATTACAGGCGTAAGCCACCGCGCCTGGCCAAATATTGTATATTTTTAAAACTCTTTGTTATTTTAGGCATAAATGTACGACATCAGAGAAGAGTGGCATCAGTACAAAAAGTACATCTAAGGTTACAGCTTATGCTTCTTCCTGTGGAAACTAAATTCACAAGTGAAAACAAGACTTGACTCACACCTACTCCAAAAAAGAATAGTGAAGAATTCTGCAAGCTAGTTGTATTAATACCAAATGTGGTCCTTTTTCTCTTTTTTCTTTCTTTTTTTTTTTTTTTTTAGGAAACAAAGGCTATTTTATTTCTTTTTTCTGTCATTGTTGAGAGGATAGATCATGACACAGAGAACAGCAACGGATCACAGCGCACGGTTTGGCTGGTCCTTTTTTCTTTAAGCATATTTCCATCACCAGAGATCCAAGGAAATAAAAAGGAAGCGTATTTATAGATGCACAACCAGACACAGAAAACTACCTTACTATTTTTAATGAAATAACTTTCAATAGCAAATTCTCAGAAGAATTAATTACAAAATATTTATTTATTTTGCAAGCTAGGCTGTTAGCAATCTGTCCATCTACAACAGTTCCTAACACTATCATCATGGTATGTACCTGAATCCATAGGAAATTAGGAAAGGGAGGCAAGATTTGAGATACAGGCAGTATATTAAAATGTCAAAAATCTGAAAAAGGAGTTCACGGAAAAAGAAATTCATTGGCCAAAAATGACATAAACAGATGCTCAACTTTATGCATAAACATGAAAATTAAAATAAGGTAGTAATTTTTACCTATCAAACTAGCTAAAATTGGAAAAGCCAGATAATATTTGCTGTCCGTGAATGCAGGGGAAATAAGCTTTCACATTGAAGGCAATTTGGCAATCTTACAACATTTTTAAAGTGTATACCTTTTGACCCATTGTGAGAATTCAATCTTCTGATATACTAATGCAACTTTGCATAAAATGTATGCTTTCACTGAAGTATTGTTTATAATCCCAGAAAATTATAAACAATCTGTTCATTTACAAGGCTGTGTTATAATTATACAACATAATATAGTAATTTAAAATAATGAGGGGGTTCTCTAAGAACTGATATAAACAGACATTGAAGATATCATGTTAGGGTGAAAAAAAACCTACTATCAGGTAGCATAGCAAGTATGAACCCCACTTGAGGTTGTCCAAACTGTAAAACCAAGATGGATTTAGGACTTTGTGGGGATTTCATGAATATGATGCTGATGTGTGTTAAGAGCTCAATAAAGCATAGAGTAAGCACTTCATAATGTCTTTCCAGTAGTCCTATCAGGAAAGGACACAAAACAGACATTTTTACTTTCATCTTGTTCAACTATTTTTAAACCATAAGCATATTTTGTTTTGTGAATTAAAACTTGTTTTATTTTTTATTTTATTTTTTATTTTTTGAGACAGAGTCTCATTGTGTTGCTAGGTGCCAGGCTGGAGTGCAATGGCATGATCTCGGCTCACTGCAACCTCCACCTCCTGGGTTCAAGCAATTCTCCTGCCTCAGCCTCCCGAGTAGCTGGGACTACAGGTGCACGCCACCACGCCCAGCTAAATTTTGTATTTTTAGTAGCCAGGATGGTCTCAATCTCTTGACCTCATGATCTGCCCACCTCAGCCTCCCAAAGTGCTGGGATTACAGGCGTGAGCCACCACACCCAGCCAAAACTTGTTTTAAATAAATGAATACGAAAATAAATGCAAGTTTTTACATCCTTAAAGAGATGAACTCACGTTCACGTCCCTCCTTCTTCCTCTTTTTTTAGTCTCCTGTGTATGTGTCTTTAAATTGCCATTAGAGGTTGAGCACGATGCCTCATGCCTGTAATCCCAGCACTTTGGGAAGCCAAGGCAGGAGCATCACTTGAGGCCGGGAGCTGTAGACCAGCCATAGCAAGACCTTATCTTTACAAAAAGTAAAATAAAAATTAGTGAGGTGTGGTGGTTCCTGCCTGAAGTCCTAGCTACTTGAGAAGTGGCAGAAGGAGGATCCCTTGAGCCCAGGAACTTGAATTTATAGTGAACTACGATCATGTCACTAAACTCTAGCCTGAGTGACAGAGAAGGACCCTGTCTCTAAAAAAAAAAAAAAAAATTTAATTGCCATTGGATTTTACATGTCCCAGATAGGGCAGAATGATTTGTCTTATGCATAGTAGGTACTGAATAACTGAATCTATGGTCCAGAATAGGAAGAAAAAGTATTAAACTCCTATTAGTAAAATGCCAGATAAATATGTACTTGAATAAGTTATATTAATACACTTGGTTGAATTAACATTTTTGGTTGAGTAGTATGAGATCCTTTATTTGATTTTATACTCACAGCTTCCAGGCTCTCTTTTTTCATGTTCTGTGAATCCAGTTGTTGCTGAAGTGTATCTAATTCCTAAGTGGAAAAAAAAAGCAAACATAAATACAAATTACATCAAGACTAATTTGTTGTAGCTGGGAGAAGGGGGGTGGAGAAAAAATAGTAATTTGTTTCTCTATTTCTCAACACTTCAAATATAGATGTGACAAAGTAAATTTTCTAAGTATCTTCAGGGCATCTTGCATCTTGACTAGAATTTATTAACACTTCATTATTTCTACTTTTCCCAACTTCTTTCATTATTCCTAAAAATTTGCCATGTGCCTTCAAAAAAAAAAAAAAAAAACGGAGAGATCCAAGATGGTCGATTAACAACAGCTCAGGATTGTAGGTCCCAGTGAAAGCGCAGACAGCGAGTGGTCACCACACTTTCAGACGAATTTTTGTTGCCCACAGACTAGGAGATTCCCAGCGGAGGAGCCACACGGGTCGCCAGTGTGACTTTTTGGCCGGCGTGGCTATTTTGCCGGCACCCCAGTACGGCACTTCTCAGCACGGAGTATACGGGACGGGGTGCCCTTTGAGTCCGGCTCGGCTGGTCCCATCCCCACAAGGAGAACAGCAATTGGAAGCTCTGAGGACTGAGAGTTTCACAGTGAGCACAGCTGAACCAGGAAGGTCCAGCTCTGCGGGGAAGGGGCATCCGCCAAAGGAAAACTAAGAAACAGAAAAAACTTCATCACCGGGCAGAGAGAGATCCAAGATGGCGATTAACAACAGCTTAGGAGTGTAGCTCTCAAT
>CAUYLG010055785.1:0-23648 GCA_963573385.1 Cacajao melanocephalus | reverse complement strand
TATATACCTAGTAATGGGATTGCTGGGTCAAATGGAATTTCTATTTCTAGGTCCTTGAGGAATTGCCACACTGTCTTCCACAATGGTTGAACTAATTTACACTCCCACCAACAGTGTAAGAGTGTTCCTATTTCTCCACATCCTCTCCAGCATCTGTTGTCTCCAGATTTTTCATGATTGCCATCCTAACTAGCGTGAGATGGTATCTCAATGTAGTTTTGATTTGCATTTCTCTAATGACCAGTGATGATGAGCATTTTTTCATGTTTGTTGGCTTCATATATGTCTTCTTTTGAAAAGTGTCTGTTCATATCCTTTGCCCACCAGACCTGCCTTACAAGAGCTCCTGAGGGAAGCACTAAACACAGAAAAAACATCTAGTACCAGCCACTGCAGAAACGAACCAAATGGTAAAGACCAACAACGCAAAAGGAAACTGCGTCAACCAACAAGCAAGACAAAGAACCAGTAACAAAATGGCAGGATCAAATTCACACATAACAGTATTAATGTTAAATGTAAATGGCCTAAATGCCCCAATCAAAAGACATAGACTAGTAAACTGGGTAAAAAGTAAAGACCCATCAGTGTGCTGTATTCAGGAGACCCAACTCACACACAAAAACACACATAGACTCAAAATAAAGGGATGGAAGAAGATCTACCAAGCAAATGTAGAGCAAAAAATAAGCAAGTGTTACAATTCTAGTCTCTGATAACATGGACTTTAAATGAACAAAGATCAAAAGAGACAAAAAGGGGATTACATAACGGTGAAAGGATCAATACAGCAAGAAGAACTAACTATCCTAAATATATATGCACCCAATACAGGAGCACCCAGATACATAGAGCAAGTTCTTAATGACCTACAAAGAGACTTAGACTCCCACACAATAATAGTGGGAAACTTTAACACTCCACTATTAGACAAATCAACAAGACAGAAAATCAACCAGGATATCCAGGACTTGAACGCAGAACTGGAACAAGTGGACCTAATAGACATCTGCAGAACTCTCCACCCCAAAGCCACAGAATATACATTCTTCTCAGCACCACATCGCACTTACTCTAAAATTGACCACATAACTGGAAGTAAATCACTCCTCAGCAAATGCAAAAGAAAGGAAATCATAACAAACAGTCTCTCAGACCACAGTGCAATCAAATTAGATCTCAGGATTTAAAAACTAACTCAAAACCACACAACTTCATGGAAACTGAACAACTGGCTCCTGAATGTCCACTGGATAAACAGTGAAATGAAGGCAGAAATAAAGATGTTCTTTGAAACCAAAGAGAACGAATATACAATGTACCAGAATCTCTAGGACACACTCAAAGCCGATTTTTGAATTTTTAGTAGAGATGTGGTTTCACCATGTTGGCCAGACTGGTCTCGAACTCCTGACCTCAAGTGATCCACCCGCCTCGGCCTCCCAAAGTGCTGAGATTACAGCATGAGCCACCATGCCTGGCCACCTTGTTCTTAAACTGTCATTTCAATCTTCTAAATGTAGATTTTAACTTTTCCATCTATTTGGGGCCTGGTTTCATTTAGTGTCCTCCCTTTCTTCCCTTCCTCTTTCTCTTCCTCCTCTGTTTTCTCTTAATTCTTCTCTCTCTCTCCTTGCCACCTCTTCTTCTCTCCCTCATGCCCCTCATTCTCTGATCCCCCTTTTTCTCCACATAGCTAGCACTCTGCGGACTGCACTGGCTCTAGGATGATCTGCTTATCGTACAAGAGCTCTGTGCCTGCAAATAAGAGTAGGTAAGCAAGTGACTGAACACAGTCCAACCAATCTGCATCATTGCCTCTCTTTAGCCTCAGCTTCTCCAGCAAATGTCCCTCCAGGGACCTGCCACACCACTGCTCTTCCAGGTCCTGAAACACGCCCTGTTTCACCCCAAGGACCCCACTCAGGCTGACCCTCTGCCTACAGAAGAGCCTGTTCAGAGGCAGCAGAGACAGGTGCAGTGGCTACACTGAAACTTTATCACTATTCTGGAGTCAACTGCTTCTGCTTTTTTTTGTTCTTTTAAATTTTCCCTAAGTCTCTAATTTCATGTCTGAAGACAGACAAAAAATTTTACAGAAAGTCAAGACAAGGCTCCCTTTACCTAAGCTAGTGGGTCAGCATAGAGTATGCTTTTTAAATGTTATATATTTCTATTTTTATTTTACTTTGCTTACAATTTTGAATGTTTGTCTAAACAACTTTTAGGGGAAATGAAAAACATTTCCTATATTTTATGCCTCCCAAAGGCCTTCTTTTTTTGTAATCATGCACAGACTATTCAAATCCTCTTGGCCACTCTCATCCTATGGCTTTGAAGTATTTTCCCCATTCAGAGGGTGAACAAATTAAGTGAAATAGTTGAAACACAACTCAAAGTCTGGAACAATACATACCTAACAATACTGCATTCTACAGCAGATTTCTGTCTGTTTTCCTGAAATTTTGGAAAATACCTAATTCTAGTCCTTTCTGAACCCTGATAGAACAATTTTAAGGGTGTACTGTATAATGTACTTTTCCTTTACCTGAGTTGGGGGAAAACTAAGAAGAGAGTAGTTTGTTAAAGAAGTTAGGTGAAAGAGAAAAAGATAAAAAAAAACCTGTAAGTGGGTGGTGATAATAAAGGAACAGAGGTTTTAGAAAGTTACAGTGCAAGTAGTTATGTTTTTGGTTTTTGTCCTTAAGAGAGATCATTTGAAAGTAAGTATTTCATGCTGACGCCTCAAAATATTAGTCAAAGAAAGCTAGCCATCGAATGGTTGGTATTTCTTTTCTCTTCTAGAATTACTCTTAAACCTATGGTTTATTGGCATGTCAAAAGTCTCCCATGATTGCCATCGAATTCTAAATCATCCTTAGAAAAACATAACCTTTTATAAAGACAGGTGTGAGAACAAGGATTGTAGTGAGCGAACACTTAGGAAGCAGGGGTTCTGCAGGCAGAGACTCTGATTTTGATATAGATGAGCCAATGACAACAGAAAAATAAGCCAGTGTAACTGGTCAAAAATGTGTGCCTATGAGTGGTGTTTTTCAAAGAAGCAGAGCTTAAGAAACTGCAATAATTTTACATTACAATTTAACCACATGAGAAGCAACCTTACAAAGGTTTTAATAAGGTACTCAAGGCAAATGTTGACCAATTGCTTCTGCTTTCATTCTTCTCTAATCTAATGAACCTGTAACCACTGGTCACTGCTCTAATGGACCAATAATCATTAGTCAGTGGGGCGGGCTTGGACCAGAAGCTTAGGGAATTTATGCCTCCTCCTAGAACTTATGAAGCATCTAATTATAACATCCAATATATACAAAACAACCTAGGGTGATACAAAACACAAACGCTAAAATAACCTATTAATAGAAAAATTAAAAGTGAAAGTAAACCAAGCAACAGAAGGATCAATGGATTCACACAAAGTGTTAACCAAATGATTTGCCTCTAAACCAAAATGTGTACAGTATTAAATGACTAGAATAGGCAAATTTGTAGAGACAGAAAGTAGATTAGGGGTTGCCTGGGGTTGGGGATGGGAACAAGGATTAACTATGAATAAACTATGAATTGCAATTCATTTACTTAAAATGGGTAAATTTTAGGTTAGGTAAAATATAATTCAATAAAGCAGCTAAAGAATAGTAGAACATTCAGTGTTGTGAACTGAATGTCCATGTCCTCCCAAAATTCATATGTTGAAACTGAAACCTCCAAGATGATGGTATGGTGAGGTAGGGCCTTTGGGAGATTGCTGGGTCACAAGAGTAAAGCACTCATGAATGAGATTAGTGCTCTTGTAAAAGACTCAAGAGGAGAGCACTTTTTTCTCTTTTCCACCATGGGATGATACAATAAGGAAATGGAAGTCTGTAACCTAGAAGAGGACCCTTGCCACAACCTGACCATGCTGACACCCTTATCTTGGACTTCCAGTCTCCAGAACTGTGAGAAATGAAAGTTTGAGCCATGGAGTCTATGCTAATTTGCTACAGCAGCTGAAGTTGACGGAACATAGACTATGTCATAGTTGGTTGAACATAGACTACAGTTAAGTATCAACCTGCGTTAAGCATAGAAAATGGGTAAGTGTCTGTAGTCTGATTTTTCTGTGATTGGAATGCTCACAATTTTTTAATTTGAAAAATAAATAAAAATGTTTCCTGTCTCAGATATGGCACTATCCTGGGAGCATATGGTTTCATGGTTGCAAGGCACACACAAGACTTTAAAAAAAAAAAAAAAAACTTAAGAGTTATTGGCACAGTTACCTGCACTTGATAACTACTCAGTGTTTCTTCTGCATTGTCAACAACACCTGGCTTAGAACCAGGCTCAGTTAACTTGATTCAATGCCTCCTATTTGCTGAGATCCAAGGAGAGTGTTTGCACATATCTTGGCCATTCGAGAGGTCTATCTAGCCTAAGACCTTTGCAAATCTCTTAATTAGAAAATATTACTGTAACAAAGAATAATGGTGGTTTGAGATAGAAGTGCCATGCCAAGGGTTGAACGGACTCATTTGTTTAGTGATTTCCTTCGGCAACCCAACCTAGCTGCTCCTCTGATTCTTATTTCAGCAAAGGTACAAATCATTGTATCTAGTAAAAACCTGGGGGTTAAATGTCAAAGTAGCCAATCCAACATTTTAATGAATCAGTAAAATACTCTTTTACACACATTTTATTGATTCTCTAAAAGACTAATGGAATAGCATAGAACATTTCTGCCATATTACTGCCATCTTTCTGATGAGGAAATGGAGACACAGACGCTATATGACACAGTAAATGTTGTGCACATGCAACATGCACGTAGCACAGCTGGGAAAGAAGTTCCATTCTTTTGTGCTTTAAAGTTAGGATACAGGAGAATACATGGAATGAGACTGTATTTATGTTGCCATTGAATATGCATTGACAGCTCAGGCTTAGGATGCCAAAAACCACATTCCTGATCTTCTCCATGGGGCCCAGACTGCTCCTCCTATAGTCTTCCCCATCTCAGTGAATGGTATTTATTCCTTTAGTTATTCAAGACAAAAAAAAAGTTTCATCCTTCTCTGACACTTCTTGTTCTCTCATGCACATCCACTAGTCAGCAAATGTCTATCTTTTCAACACACACCCGGAAACCTACCACTTCTCAGTAGTTACCTCAACCTCAATAGCTACCAGCACTTCCAATAGCTACCACCCTGGACAATTGCAACATGTCTCCTAGTAGATCTCCCCATTTCAATCTATGCTACCCGCAAATCTATTAAGTCGTGGGCAGAGTAAATTATCAGAAAGTCAAAGCATCTTACCCCTCTGTTCAAAACCTTCCAGTGGCTTCTCTTTGTGATCTAAGTCTTCACTGCATCCTACAAATCCTCTATTAGGAGGCCTCATCTCTGTGATCTTTCTCTCACCTCTATCTTCTGCTCCCTCTCCAAGATCTTCTTGTTACTTATCAAGCATACATGTGCTACTCTGCCTTTATAGCTTTGCAGGTATAAAGGAGTAACTCCTCCCTCACTTCCTTCCTACACTCAAATGTAATCTTCCCACTGAGGCCTTACCAGAACACATTTCCATCCTCTCTGATGGATTGCTTAAAAAAAATGGTTTTGGTTCTTGTACTTGTCCCTCTTGCAATGTGACTTTGAAGTTCCTCTCATCGAGAGGGCAGGACTCTATCACTTCCCTAGTCAGTAAGATGCCGGCTTTTGCAAAGGCCACACTTTTGGTCTCTACCTTATACTGACATGGTCTGCTGGGAAAGGAGCTGAGAGATAAGTTAGTTATACAAACATGGAAATGAAAGAAAAACCTTATTCAAGCTTTCAGTGTCAGAGCCCAGATTTGAACCCAGGACTTCTGCCTTTTAATTCACTTCTGTTTCCAAAACACCACAATGGCTTTCAGAGAGTCATTTATCAACCCCAACCTTGAGCATTCACAAAGAACTTGAGTTGAATTTTGCCAAAGAAATATTTCTAGGTTTGCCCTCATAATATCCCCAGGAGTGAAGCAAGTCAACCAGGCCATAAGCTGTGCAAAGGAAGTCACAGGGCCAAGGGTATAAATAGCCTTTCACAGCTGGTGCATGTGGGATTACAAGTAATAACATTTCATCACTGAAGACATTGCACTTCTTTGTGGAACCACTTCATTTGTTTCTCCAATGTGTTTGTAAATAATCCAGGGCTCCCAGCGGGTCAGCTTTCCTAGCTTCCTACTCTCCTATCAAGAGCTTCTTGAACTTCAGTAGTCAGGGACTGAGTCCCTGGTTAAATACTAACCTACTTCAAGTAATTCTAACCCCAAAATCTAGGTTGTAACATGAAGTCATTTACTGTATATTTGTAGCTAATATGTGACAAACATTATAATCTGAAGATTATGGGATGCCATGGGAACATAGAGCAGGGGATTGAACTTGCTGTTGTCTAAATATAACTTGGGGAAGCTATCAGCATAAGGCAGTCAATTCCTGGGAGTGAGTGATTTTAGCAAGAGGAAATCTGAAGGATAAAAAGAAGAGGACAAGAACAGAACTTCAAGTAATGGAAGCCAGCAAGGGAGAATAAGACACAGCCACTGAGGTAGAAGAAAATCATTTGAGAGATGTCACATGCTGTTGTCTGAATGTATGTGTGCCCCCAAAATTCACATTGAAATCTTAATCCCCAAGTTGATGACATTAAGAGGTGGGACCTTTTGGAGGTGATTATATCACAAGAATAGAGGCCCCATGAATGGGATTAGTGCCTTATAAAAGAGACCCCAGGCCGGGTGCAGTGGCTCACACTTGTAATCCCGGAACTTTGGGAGGCTAAGACGGCAGATCACAAGGTCAGGAGTTCAAGACCAGTCTGGCCAACACAGTGAAACACTGTCTCTACTAAAAATACAAAAAAAAAAATTAGCCATGTTTGGTAGTGTGTGCCCGAAATCCCAGCTACTCAGGAGGCTGAGGCAGGAAAATCACGTGAACCTGGGAAGTGGAGGTTGCAGTGAGCTGAAATTGTACCACTGCACTCCAGCCCATGCAACAGTGCAAGACTCTGTCTGAAAACACACACACACACACACACACGAGAGAGAGAGAGAGAGAGAGAGAGAGAGAGAGAGAGAGTTGGCTTGCTGTTTTCACCAAATGAGGAGACCGTAAGAAGGTAATTGAATGAGGAACAGTCCCTCACCAGACACCAAATTTGCCAGCACCTTTGATCTCAGACTTCTCAGCCTCCAGAACTGTGAGCAATAAATATCTATTGTTTATAAGCTCCCTAATCTATGGCATTCTGTTGTAGCAGCCCAAACAGGCTAAAACATCATGGTAGCCAACTTGGAATATAAATTTTTAAGTAGGTAATAGATAACAAGTCCAGGCAGTGGCAGCCTGGTTTATGGCAGATCAATACTCCTGCCAAGAATAAAGCAAATCAAAAGCAAAATCAGAAAAAAAGGTTATTTTTTTTAAATGTAGCTTAAGTCATTGGGAAACTAGTCAGTCAGTGAGAGCATAGGAACACAGATTCTAAGAAGAATGAAAGCACAGAAATGTGAGCCCAACAGTATATGTTACTTTTTCTTTATTTCATTTGCTGATTCTAACATAGGGTCTCAGAGGATGAGATGCTTAACAGAACCTCCAGCAGGCTTTGTGAGGCTGAGAACAAAAACTGGAATTCAGAGCAAAGAATAAGCTTTTTTGATTATGCACCCCAGCTTTTCAGTTGTGACTCCCAAAGGACAGAACTCTAAGAGTTGGGGAACACCTGAAACAGACCTTCTGTCACTAATACTGTTGCCCTTGTTTGATAGACTGTGCTTATCCAATGGAACTTTCTGCAGCAATGGAAATGTTTGATATCTATGCTGTTCAGTATGATAACACAAACTTTATGTGGCTCCTGGGCACTTGAAATGAGGCTAGTGCAACTGAAGAACTGAATTTCTAATCCTACTTAATTTTAATTATTCTAAATTTGACTTAAAATACTCACATCAGGGTTGTTTCAGCTGAAGAGAACAACCTCACCCAAGATCTGGCCTGTTCTCCAGGGTGACCCACCTGAATGAATGGTTCACACAAGGGTTCCAACCCAGAGCAACTGAAAAGGCATTTTAGACTCAGAGTTCCCCCATGGGGTTGTCAGAGGTCCACTAGGGCTGCTTCATAGCTCATGTGCTCCCTCTGACCTCCCCTTCCTTTCTTTTTTTCCCTTCCCTCCCCTTCCTCCTCTCTCTTCCCCTTCCCATCCTTTCCCTCCCTCAGCCATTCATCCCAAAAGCATCCCCTAATAAAAATCCCACATGCAAATCTCCAAGTCAGAATCTGGGTCCCAGGAAATCCAGCTTCTGACACTTGACGCTTGGAGTAGTCCAAGAAAGCAGCTATTACACCTTGGGAATTTGAAGCTAGATTCACCCCACTGTCAGTGGGCCCCGTTACTTATGGAGGTGACATGTGGTCTCTGGAAGAGTGACATCACAATTGTTAAAATTTTCACTAACTGTGAACTAGGATAGCATAACGAAGGGAAAAACATGTACTTAGCTAGGTGATGTATCACATATTTGAGAAATATGGGGGATATAATTGCTATAAGGACAGTGGAATTGAGTGCCTTTGCTAAATTTTTATGGATATTCTGGAAAAAGTTAATGAACAGCTGAGAGTAATTAAACAGTGTTTAAAAGGAAAGCATGACAGCCAGAGGACTTCCTTGGTAGCATGCAGGAAGCTTTTCCTCTCCTGTGGTAAAGGGGCAGAGACGACTGAGAACCAGGTCCCAGGTTGAATTATCAGAGTAGCTAAGCTCCAAAGATGGTTAAGCTTCCAATGAAGCCAAGTCTGTCATGCCAAGAGGAGTCCTGATTGCAAAATAATGGGCCTCTGATGCATGATGCATGCAATGGGTGATACCTGGATGAAAGAGCAACACCCAAAACCTTCAGAAATGACCTACCCCTCCTTATTAAGAACTGACTATTCCAAGCATCAACTTCCCCCAACATTACAAGGCAATAAAGAGTCCCCCTGCCTACAAAAAACAGATATACCAGGCACAGTGGCTCACACCTGTAATCCCAGCATTTTGGGAGGCCAAGGTGAACGGATCACCTGAGGTAAGGAGCTCGAGACCAGGCTGACCAACATGATAAAACCCCATCTCTACTAAAAATACAAAATTAGCCAGGCATGGTGGTGTACACCTATAATCCCAGCTACTCAGGAGGCTGAGGCAGGAGAATTTCTTGGACCCAGGAGGCAGAGGTTGGAGACTGCACAACTGCAATCCAGCCTGGGCAACATAGTGAGACTCCATCTCAAAAAAAAATAAAAAAAGAAGAAAAGAAAACAAAACAGATACACCCTTCAGGGTCATTTGAATGGTCACGTCGTGGGCCAACCCTGAAAAAGTCATGTTTTCGAGAGGCTATAATACACCGACTGACCATTTGGGAGTCAAGTACTGAATCTTTGGAACTGGAGGGTAGAGCCCTCCAGCAGTACTGCCTTTAGACCAAGACAAAAGAGGTCCTCATCCTTGATCCCACCATTCTTTAGGTGCCACCTAAAGAATGTATATGTAAGCAGCAATAGATATATTAAATAACACAGGATTGCATCGGTCACAGGGGACCCAGAAGTCCCGGCATCCTCCTAAACTCCCCTATCCAGGCCCCAGGGAAAGGCTCCTCCACATCTCCTTCACGTCCTTGAAGCAAAAGGTAACTGTATCCAACTGTTGTGTAGGTTTATGTGTCCTGGGCAGACAGAAGAAGACACAGACACTGTTCATAGTGCAGGTTGTGGGGCCGGAGGTGAGATAGAAACCAGGACACCAGGAGCTTGCAACTACCATCATGGGAAATGTGAGGAAACGCCAGGATAAATTCAGAACAACCCTGCCTTTCCTCTGTGTGGGCTTCATTAATGATGTTCGGAGCAGGTCATCTCTAACATTCCCAGCTCTGGCTGCATGTCAGCTCACAGCACACAGTCCAGTCCCCTTGACAGGCCCATTTCTGCCTCATTTTCTTACAAAGCACTGGTCTCAGGTTTTCCAAAGCACTCTGGTTGAATACTCAAGGGTTCTGCCAAACGGACTTGAGAAAGAAAAAACCAAAGTCAAGTCCATTGATTGCTAACAAATGCACTCTAACTTCCCACTGAAAACGAGTGTGGCCTCTCCCCTGCCTGGGGACACAGAGATCCAGTGCACGGTATCAATTCTTGAGGTAACCTCTCCCCTTGGATTCCTGACTCAGTATCATCTCTCCCTACTTCCTGGCAGGAATCTTTCTAGAGTACAAAGCCCACTGTGTTATTCCCCCACTGAAAATCTTCTGGTGATTTCATAATGTTGAGGGACAATAGATGAATGAATGAACAGGACACATGGGTCCCTCACCCCATGCCCAGATTGCTCATTCAAGCCTCATATTCTCCCACCTCTGCTACCTGCCTCCCTGTCCCTAGCACAGGTCTCCTGCCAGGAAACACCACTTCAGACTTGAGTCTAACTCAGTGCTTTCTGATCTCACTTCCTCTCTAGCTTGTGAGCGTCTTGCATAAGGTGAATCAGGTGTATTCACCTTTGCCTCTTCAGCACACAGCAGGTCCTCAGCTCATGTTTGAGGGAAGAAGTGAATGAAACATATGGATATATAAACTGAAAACAATGAGGCTGGCATACAACAGAATGCCCCCAAAATGGACCACTATGTTGAGAAATGGTGAAAGATGAGGGCTGCATCTTATCCCTATCCACATACCCCCACCTGACATCATGATGCTTGGGGTACAGTTCCCTTCAACATGTGGTGCTATGATTGAACTCCATGACTTGCACCTCACCCTGCTCAGGATTGGTCTGGGGACAGGAAAAGAAAAGCCTCACCGGGATTCAAGAAGTCTTAGTCTGAACTCAGGCTCTGCTACTGTGACAATAGGTAGCAAGTCAGACATGAGTAGGGCAGGAGAGAGTCCCACCGGGAATGTCGAGTGACCATCAGGTGATGGTCAGGCAGTTATAAGCTATCTCTCTAAAATAATAATTGGTCTCAACCAGCACCAGGGAAAGGCAGTCTTTTAATAAACAGAAACACCTAAAACTGGTGATCAGCAGCTTCCTGATAAGAATTAGGAGTTGGGCGAGCGGACTCAAGCATGTGCACCAAGAGGCAAAATGGTGGCATTTAACTGGTATATGACCTTCCTCTAGAAACACTCAACTGGTAGGGGAAAAACACCTCAAGTGAGCATGAGTACAATTCCAATAAACACACTGCACATGAAGCCCCTCCCGAGTGCCGGCAGGCCGCTACGCATGCAGACTGCCCATTCCAAGAGAAGAATCAGGGGAGAAGGGAAACAGACCCCAGAAGTATGCCAATGTATAAAACCCCAAGTCAAAGGTCAAACAGTGCACTCCGTCTCTCAAGCAGCCCGCTTGGCCTTGCAGTGCACTTCACCTCCTTTCATTCCTGCTCTACAGCTGTTTAATCAATTTTCACTCTTGCTCTAAAACTTGCCCCAGTCTCTCCTTCTGCCCTATGGCCCTCAGTCGCATTCTTTCTTCTGAGGAGGCAAGAACTGAGGTTGCCGCAGACTCTAACGGAGTCACTGTCAGTAACCCTACCTCTTCTCTGTGTGATTTCAATCTTTGTAATATTTAATCTGTTATTTAATGTCTATGAATTTCTCTTTCCTTATTCATACAATGGAGATAAAATACCTACCTTGCATGGCCATTGTGAAGATTAAACAACATCAGGTAAAGCCTTTAGCTCAATGTCTGTAACACGGCAGTGCTCAGTAAATGGAATCTATCAAGCTTGAATGATCAGATGAATCGAAATGAAGAATTCCATGTTAGTTGTGATTCTTCATGAGAAACCAAGTAGCTTTTGCCCATGATATAGGCTACAAAGCACACATCGGAAGGAACATAAGCTATAATGCAGTCAGAGATGCTGGGTGAGGCCCCTTCAGGGCACCCCTATAGTTTTGTGTTTTCTGAGGTCCCTTGCCCACTTTTTCTTTTTATCAAATTGAAAAGATTGCAGTATTTTGGCACAATCCCCATCTCCAAATTTTTGAAACTCTCAAGGTGTGCATTTTATGGCTGTTATGTGACTGAGGTTTTATACTATTTGAATGGTGTCAGAGTTAAACTTCTACACCTGCATGCAGCAACGAAGGTCGCTCCTAAGTAGCTAGTTCACCTTATGTAGTTCACCATCCAGATCTTTAAGGAATCAGGAGCCAGGACAAGACGTCCTATAGCTGTGTCAGTGCATCAGGGAAAGAGTGTGGACATCCAAAGAGCATAGGGTAGGGAGTGAAGAGTCTCAGAGCAGATAATCTATGACCTGAGGTGAGTGAACCTTGTCCTTGGGAAATCATACCTGGCTTTTCATCTATTTATTGTGTCATGTACTCCCCTAGTTTTTAATAATTTCCACCTCAGAAACCCAGTTCAACTTGCTCAGGCCCTGCAAGAGAATTGGGCAGGGTCTGAGTGCAGTTGAACCGGGTTTTTGAGGATGCGCTGGAGATTTAAAGGGGAAGCACTGCCACACTTACCCAAGGAAGCAATCTCTCTTAAGTACCAAGCCTTGGCTAGCTGTGGGATTTCTTCTGTTTTGTTGTTGTTGTTAACTGTGTTATTTAATATAAAAGGGAGCATGATTCTGTAAAGAGGAATTTTGGTCTGGCATGGTGGCTCTGCCTGTAATCCTAGCACTTTGGGAGGCTGAGGTGGGTGGATTGCCTGAGCTCAGGAGTTCGAGACCACCCTGGGCAACATAGTAAAACCCTGTATCTGCTAAAATACAAAAAAATTAGCTGGGCATGGTGGCAGGAGCCTGTAGTCCCAGCTACTCGCAGGCTGAGGCATGAGAATTGCTTAAACCCAGGAGATGGAGGTTGCAGATTGCACCACTGCACTCCAGCCTGAGCCAAAGTACAAGACTCTGTCAAAAAATAAATAAATAAATAAAGAGGAATTTTGAATCTGATGAGCTAACCAAACAACAAGACTCTGTCAAAAAAAAAAAAAAAAAGGAATTTTGAATTTGATGAGCTAACCAAGAGGGAAAAACACTTTCTCCCAAATAGAAAGATAATATTTGGGTCACAGTAGTAGACAAAGTGCTTACTTTGTGTCAGGTTCTGTTCTAAGATCTTTACACACATTAAACATTTTCATTTTTACAACAACCTAATGAAAAAGAGTGTTCTTATCCCTTTTTATATATGAAGAAACTGACAACCTAATGAAAAAGAGTGTTCTTATCCCTTTTTACATATGAAGAAACTGAGGCACAGAGAGGATAAACAGTGAGCATGTGACAGTCAGGATTTGAACCCAGGCAGCCATCTCTAGGACCCACACTCTTAACAGCTGCAAGACATTGTCTCTTAGAAAAGCACAGAAACAGATCTCAGTAGTAGGAAGAAATTCAATAGGAATCCCATGTGCTGCAGCTCTCCACTTTTCCTGCTCCCTCATGCTACCTCTCTCAACAGCACAAGCTGGGAAGTGGGTCAGAGCTCCGTAGGGGCTCAGTGGTTTTGCTACAGGCTGAAGTGGAGCAGAACAGGATGAAAGCCATCTCTAGAGCTATCAGTGCTGAGCTCAGCAGGTCAGGGCCAGGTGGGGCCAGGCATGGAGGGCGAGACGTCCAAACTATAGTGTTTCACCCCATTCCCCACCACTGCAAGGCTTCCTCAGCCCTCTACTCACTGTGCACCAGCCAGGGGCCCCAGGGAGCCAAGATGAGCCACTGTAGAAATGGCTGGCCTTCATTTATGAGGGGATTTTGCTTTTTAATTAAGAGAGTGAGCGCTTATGTTTGTTTTCATTAGCCATTCTCTAGACAGTAAGAGGTTTATTTCTCCAGTACCCGGAAGAGGAAAAGAACAGGAACCCAGTTACAGGAGGCAGAGGCAGAAGATGCAAACTCAGGCTGCGCACAAAGCCCTATGAGCTTCAGACTCCTCCTGCCAGAAACGTGTTCCAGCAGCAGGGGCCACCTGGACCTGCCCCTGTTCCCTGCACAATCCCACCACTCTGCCTTGGCCCAGTCTCTGTCCTCTGGCCAGGACACCTTCTGTACCCACCTCTCTCATTCAAACCATCACTGACGTACAACGCCCAGCTCACAGGCTGTGTCACCACTATCTCCAGCTGGAAGTGGCATCTCCCACTCAGCACCCACAACATTAGGTCTCTTGGATCACAGCATGCCCACATCATACTTTTACTTCAAACTCTCTTGGGTTCATGTGCTTCCCAGAGCTCATTCATGGGAGCCCGCCTTCCTGCCTTCCCTCCCTTCCTCCCTTCCTTTCTTCCTCCCTTCCTCCTTTCCTCTGCAGCGGGAGGATGGGTGTTAGTCTCCGCATTGACAGAGTCAGTAAATTGAATATCAGAGCATCAGACTTGCTCAAAGTCATGTGGGTCTTAAACAATAAATGTTGACCTTTCTTCAGGATGAGACTTCTAAGTCCACAGATTAACATTTGCCACTGACCTTGGTTCTTCCTAGAGAGCTACTCTGAACACTTTACCCCTAATCCATTCTCCAGCCTACTGTCCAGGGGTTTTTGTGTTCTCCTTGTGGACATGATCCCTGACACTCATAACGTGGCTCACAGGTCCTGGGCGATATGTCTCCCGTCTGCATCCGCCAGCTCTCCTCTCCTCTTCTCTCCTTGCCACCTGCCAGCATGCTGGCTCACTCACGCTTCTCTAACATGGAAAACTCCACTCCCTTCCAGCTCATAACCTCAATGCCCGTTGGGCCTTTGCCCAAATTTTATCCTGCTCCCCACTCACTTCCAGCACCCCTCCTCTCCTAGCAGCCTCTGACGTACCAGTCTTTCTCATCTCAGCATAAAGAACACTTCCTCCCAGAAAAGTTCCTGGCCCTAAACAGGTGAAAGCAACCCACTTCACAATCTCAGAGCCCCTTTATGTTCTTGATAGCATGACAGATACTTTTTGGTTATGTATTTAATTTTGCTATGATTTATTTGCTGTTTCCCTCACTATATTAGCTACATCACGTAAATTTGCTTCTTGTGTCTGATATTGTGCCTGCCAGATATCTATTTATCTACACACACACACACACACATACAGACACATATACTGAATAAATCAATGAAAAAAATATAAATTTTTAAAATAGCCACTGGAAGGATATTGGATTATCCTTTTGAAAATCCCTCTTTTAGAATTCAGTAAGAATACCTTTTATACAAGAATGAAGACTCAGGTTCTGTTCATTTATAAAAATTCCACAAGGAAAATCAGCTTTCTTATCTTGGCTGTCTAGCAGGTGTCCAGGGGTCCTCTGGGTTTAATCGTGCCATCTGTGGAGTGTGCCTCCTGGTTCTTGTCTCAGGAAGCAAGAGATAAAGACATTGAAAAGTGCTCGTTCCATTTAAGGGAGAAATACACTGGTCACAGCCAGCCAGAGGGGCAGCCTCTGGAATGAGCCCAGAGCAAATGAGCTTCCAAATGGCCCCAGCTGCAGAGGGGGAGTCCTGATGTGTCCTCTTGAAAGTCAAAGCCCCAACACAAGAAACTTCTTCCAGCCATTTTCTCCACTCACTCACAGCAGCAAAAGAAAAAAAGGCTTCCCAGCTTTGTTTTGATGCACTCAATTGAAAGCAAATACCAGGCCCACCTGTGTTTACTCTCAGATTTAAGAGAAGAAATCATGACCAAAGAATGGGCTTCTCACCTTTGGCTGTCTCTCCTCCTACCCCAGAAGTCACCCAAAATACCTGTCATTGAATGTGTATTCTGGCCCTTAAAAACTGAACTGAAGTATATGAAAAACATGGATCTAACTGGCCGTGCTACTAACTAATTAGTAAGTAAGCCTAGTTAATTGGCCTTGGAAGGATTCTGTAGCTTTCCTGAAACTTGGCTTCTTTATTTACAAAACAAGGATTTAAAGATGTTACATGAATTGTCTTTCCCATAGGATCATGTCAAGGAAGGACCAAGTGCACCCAGAAGTGGTACGGGGTCGTGGTCTAGAGGCAAAGAGACTTGGATCGAATCTCGATTCTGCCACTTTTTAGCTGTGTGACCTTGGACAAATCATTTAACCTCTCTGGACTTCAGTATCCTCATCTGTACATGGCAATACAAAAAACACCTGCCTATTACTGCAAGCGCTATTGTGAGATTAAATTTTAAAAGGTACATAAAGTGTTTAGCGCATGACTGGCACCTGTTAGGAGCCCAAGAAACTGCAGTAGAGCAGTAGCAGTACCTGTATAAACGTCGCTAAGATAATGTGAACTATAACTCACTATAATATGTAAATATAGTTGACCACCATGATTATCTGCCAAGTCAAACCTCTATCACCTGCTGACATTTACTCTTCCTACATTCCCACAGAACATCCTCTCCTGCATATTTGGAACTGAACTATATTCTCCCATATGTTTACTCTAATGGTTTTGGTTACAATTAGAAACAAATGTGGCTCACTCAGGTGAAATCTCCTGTGCTGGGGTAGGAGGTGGGTGAGATGCACAAGGTGGAGTCGCCTAATCCAGGGCCTGGTTTCCCTCTGCAGGCACAGGAACTTTAATTAGAGGAGTTCACTCCTAGGACTGAGCAGTCTCTCAAGGACTGACTCACACCAACATGCTCCCTCCCTTCCCCACCACACATAAAAGCAAATGCATAATTACAAACAATCCTGAATTCTAGCACACCCTTCAGAGGTGTAGTTTTCCCTCCAATGACTGGAAAATCTGGATGCTGATGATGCCTGGCACAAAGTAAGTGATCAAGAAACATTTATCGGCCAGGCATGGTGGCTCACACCTATAATCCTAGCACTTTGGGAGGCCACAGCAGGTGGATCACCTGAGGTCAGGAGTTCAAGTCCAGCCTGGCCAACATGGTGAAACCCTGTCTCTACTAAAAACACAAAAAATAAAAAATTATCTGGGCTTGGTGGCACATGCCTGTAATCCCAGCTACTCGGGAGGCTGAGGCAGGACAATCGCCTGAATCTAGGAGGTGGAGATTGCAGTGAGCTGAGATTGCACCACTGCACTCCAGCCTGGGTGACAGACAAGACTCTGTCTAAAACAAAAAAGAAAGAAAAAAGATTTATCAAATAAATAATATGATCATGTATTAATTAGAGGATTGTTGAGTGGAGTGTCAATTACCTATTGCCACAATAATGCTACAAAACAATCTACCAAAATGCCTCGGTGACAAACCCTAGCATTTATTGCTTACATAGGCCAAGTCAGCTTCAAGTAGGTTAAGTGGCTGTGCTGTCCTGACCAAGAAATAATGTGCTTTGCCAATGGGCATCTTTAGCAAAGAGCTGAAAAACAGGAGCCAGGTTATCTGCCACCTAGCCCAGTGTCCTCCTAATAACCCAGGCTCTCCCAGGTCCCTTTTAGGACTGAGTGGTCCCTCTCAGGGCTAAGATTCTGTGTTAGAACAGATGGGGCTTGTGGAGGCCCATAATATGCACACAAAAACATAAGCTTCCCCATTGTATGCAGAGCCAGTCACAAATTCCAACCAGCTGGGTTAGGACTAAAACAACCTCTAGCACAATTGCTGAGTTATAGGAGGCAGAATTTGGGCCAATGTTATTAATGGGCTAAATTTAATGATGGACCAGGATGTGGAAAGGACTCCACTGGAGGAGAAATGTTTGCTTCCAGGAGGCAAATCATTCATCTCAGCCACTGCAAGGGAAGCCGTTTGCTTGGCATATGCACACATTTTACCCCAAGGGAGAGTTTCCTCTTCCAACTCACAGATAAGAAATGTTCAGGTGGTGAGTGACTTATTAAGTACCTCTGAAAGCCTGGATCCAGGGCTCAGAATGGTCTCCCTGGGATCAAGACTGCAGTTACACATACAAACCACTGTGACTGAATTAATTTTAAAATATCTGTAGAATTCAGTCAAAGAGCCATTTATCTCTTCTTCCTAGCTCCAGATAATTGGTTGGTAGAATTTTTCAATCTTTACTAGTTAGTTCACACAGAAAGAATCTAATAAGAAGTGAAGCAAAAGTCAGCCTGTCTTTAAGGTCATTCCAGCTCCAGGGACATCATCCTATATCATATGATTTGAAGATGTAAAATCATCACTATTTATTATGATTCATTCATTCATTTATTTATTCAGTAGACATGTGCTGGAGCCATAGGTGCCAGCCATTGAACTAAACACCAGGGTTGAAGAATGAACAAGCCATAGTCTCTAACTCAAAGAGCTTTATTTTTCCCTAATGGGGAAAAGAGAACCATAAGAAATTGTGAAAACCATTTGGAAAAACAATATAATGGGTGTATGTGCTATATGACATGAGATTCACAAATAAGCACTAAGGAAGAGGTGGCATTGGAGTTAAGTCCTGAAGGATGAGGAAGGAATTCTAAGCAGAGAACATGCATGCTGGTACCATGTGGATCAGCTCATTCGAACTCCTCCCTATCATCCTTCCAGGGGAGACTGGAAAGCTAGAGTCCACCCTGTGCAGACTCCCTTGCAGCTAAGATGCACACACAAATTAGATTCCACCCATTTGATATATATATAAGTGGGAGTTGAAAGGCATAAATAAGCTAAACTACTGCGTCTTCTCTCTTTTGAGTTGAGTTTCTGCTGGTAAGGAAGGTCTTAGGAATATGAAGTTTTTCTACAGTAACATTTCAAGGTCTATGTTCCAGCATTTGGTCTATGCCCCAACAGGGAACTGAAATAAGAGCTGAGATCCTTAATTCCAGAATGCACCCTGGGTAGCCTCAGAGTCTACCCTGTGAATCAATTCTATGCTGATCTGAGAGTGATCCGTTTCAATGATTTTGTTAGCACTAAATTCCTGTACTGAATGCCTGTCTGCTTAAAATACGTATTGGCTTTATTCAGTTTTTACTTGTTTGAAACTTGGAAGCAAATGAAGACTTAAAGACGGGAACTTGATATTTGTTATCTGAGCTTAGTGGGTTTCAAGGCAGGGACAAGAACATTACTATTTGAACATAGGTTATGTGGTATGCAATGACAAAAATGGCTTAAAGGATCACCTCTGAACCTCCAGATGTAATGGTCCAACTGGTATCAGACTTGCCTTCCTGCCATATGTAATTATAAAACTAAAAAAAAAGAAATAAGACAGCTCTTTTCAGGCATGTGACAATAGGCTACAGAAGACTGAAATACCAAGAGAAGAGAAACTCACGGGTGAGTCTCATGATTGCCCAGTTCTCTGCAAGGGACAACTTCCCAGCTGTGGACTCAAGTCTAGGCATAGCATACTAACCTCACGGATACAGTTTGGCTGTGTCCCCACCAAATCTCATCTTGAACTGTGGCTCCCACAATTCCCACATGTTTTGGGAGGGACTCAGTGACAGGTAATTGAATCATAGGGGTGGGTCTTTCCCAGGCTGTTCTAGTGATAGGGTGTAAGTCTCATGAGATCTGATGGTTTTATAAAGACAAGTCTCCCTGCATAAGTTCTCTCTTACCTGCTGCCATGCAAGAAGTGACTGCTTCTCCTTTGCCTTCTGCCATGATTGGAAAGCCTCCCCAGGCATGCGAAACTGTGAGTCCATTAAACCTCTTATTCTTCATAAATTACCCAGTCTCAGGTATGTCTTTATTAGCAGTGTGAGAACAGACTAATGCACTCACTGTGATGAATGTGTACAGGAGCTGGAATCTGGGAATCAGGTATTGGAAGACAGAAAGCTGTACAGATTGTGAAAAAAGAAGTTACCTGTGAGTTACTGACTGCACAAGCAAAAGGTGAGACTACCAGGGGCTTATCCCAGTCAATAGAACAGAGACACTGCAGGATGCACAGTGCCAGGAAGCTGAAATTATGGTTCAGCAAAAGAGAAGCCAAGACTTCATTAACATCTTGTTAACACCCAAGGCACCAAGTAGAGGAAACAGAAGGGCCCTGATTTAGGTTTAAAGACCACAGGCTACAGTAAGGCCTACACTAGACACACTAACAGATGCTAAAATTCTAATACAATCTATAACGGAGACAGAATTTAGAGATTGGATCCCTGAAATTAAAGGGCTTAATAAATACCATAGGTTTTTCCAGATCAATCTTTACAAAGCACAAAACCAAACCAACACAAATTTAAGGTGATCAACTATTAATTGAACCACTTTCAAAAAAAAAAAAAGCCCCTCATTATCTATTTTGTTCAGTAAAAGTTCAAAAGTACTAGACATGCATGGAAATAGAAAATATGAAAATATAACATTTAGTGAAGAAAAAAAAATTGAAAACCAAACCTGAACTAGCACAGATATAGTATTTCACAGATTAAAACTTTGAAGCAGCTAATATAAACACGTTCACTTAGTAAAAACAAAATGTGATCTAAATGAGTGAACAGATAGGGTATCTCAGCAAAGAAATGGAAGCTATATTAAAGAATCAAATGGAAACTTTGGAATTGGAAACTGAGAGAAACTAACCAAATGGGCTTAACGACAGATTGAAAATACAAAAGATGAGTCAATGAATTTGAAAGTAGATCAACAGAAATCCTCCAAGCTGAGGAGCAGAGAAAAAAAGATTGGGGTGGGGATTGAATAAGGACATGTGGGACAGTATCAGAGAGCTCCTCAGGGATTTGTGGAACAATAGCACATGTGTGCTAAGAGTCCCAGAGAAGAAAATGAGATATGGTTCAATAGGTAAAAAGCAGAAATTCTCAGAATGCTTAATAAGCTATGCATTAAGAATCTACAAAATATTCAAAAGAGCCATGTCAGCAGAGTCTGCAAAATGTATTTGACCCTAGAACCTTTGTACCATGGAGCATATTACAGAACTATGTTCTGAAGAATGTACTTTGGGAACTGTCACCCTATAGATTGAACATGCAGCTCAGGCACTTCTTGGAAATGTCAGTGATTCTGGGCTTTGAGGGTGATACTATTCAAGGAGTGGGTGATGGATGCTACAGGAATACTGTAGGAGGTTGAGGAGGACACAGAAGAGGTAGAAGGAGTTAAAGACAAATGTCCTCCACACATCCTAGTCCCCAGCCCTGAGCCAGGCCCAACTCAAGCTCTGCTTAACATCTCCAGGCCCTCAAGCACCACTCTGCACACAGCCCCAGGAAGCCCAAGGGAAATCTGGGTCCAGGACTCAGGAAACTCATTTTCACCAAAGGAGATAGGAACCTTGAAGAAGTGCCAAAATCCACGTGGAGAGAATTTCTCTGTGTTTTCATTTCATTTTCTGAAAGTGACAAAATTGGAGGAAAAGCCGTTTAGTATTAAAGAAATAGCATGAAACCACAAATCACAGGTCCCTGGATCACAGCTGAGTCTGACCAACACTTTCCATGTAACAAATGAAAGAATTCAGAGGATATTAAACAGAACACACCACAAAATATAAGAAGAAACTTCAAGTAGTATCTAAGAGACAGTATCATGTGGTCAGCTGCACAATAAAACCTGCAAATACATAACCTTCTTATTTACAGAGCACTTGGGAATTTGCTGTTACATTTTAACTTTATGACAACCCACAGAAATATGGCATCTTTTTCCTGTTACACATGAAGAAATCAAGACTCAAGGAAGAACTCAATTTCTGGAGACATGATTAGTTCACAACAGAACTGAAACTCAAAGGTAGCTCATTTTTCTTAATAATCCACAGCCAAAAACAAAAGAAACAACCCAAGCTAATATATTGCAAAATTATAAAAATTATGCTTTTTCACACTTCTTTTTGCTACATTCGTCTCCCCACTCCAGTTCCTCTCTACCACTACTTGCTTCATACTCCCTTCCCAGCAATGCCCTCAATCCAGGGACTCTTTCTTTCTGCGGTGCCACTGCTTATTGTATATCGTGACGGCCTATAGGAGAGAGAGAGTGACATCAGCAAGATAGCTGACCAGAGACACCTGGCATTCATTTCTCCCACAGGAAAGGACCAACGCAATGACTAAACAGCTAAGATGTAGCAATAATGTCAAAGGGAGAGCACTAGTGTGCAGCAGGAGAGTGGAGAGGCACCTCCTGGAAGTCCAGGAGGGCAGGGTGGATGCACCCAGGCTCTGCAGTACCATCTTTCCCACCTGGATTGGGCCTGCCTGAAGTCAGGAGGGACTCTCCCTTGTGGGAAAAAAGTGAGCAGAAGAACAATCCCACCAGCTCCAATTGCCACTACATACCTACAGTCCTTACGACAGGAGAATTCTACAGCCCTCACAAGCCCTGTGCCCATTTTGGACAGCTACCAGGAATTCATGCACTGGCATCGCCCATATTAAGAGCACCTTAGGTGAACTTCCCCCCCACCACTCACCCCTGCATGAGCCAAGCTACTGCAGCACAGTGACATCTTAAGATAGAAGCCATCTCTGGAGTGTGGCCTCCTCTGGGGTCAGCAGCCATTGCACTCTTCCAGCACTGGGGCTCCATCTTCATGCCACCAAGCCCACAGAGGTGCTGACCACCTAGCTGCATGGAGTCTGAACCTAGGATCAGCTGTAACTCTGGTCCTGTGCAGCAGGAAAGCCACCTGCATGTCTATTAATAGCTAGAGGAAGAGTCTGCCAGTCCTGCCCAGAAAGAAGCTGCCCTTGAGCCAGCCAAACCATGGCATGCTCTTCCCTGAGCATGAAAAGTCCCCAGGCCAGAGTAGTTGACCTCCCCACAGCCAGTGGAGCAGTTATGAGCCCATTCCCAGGGCCTGAGTAAAAACCCCCAGTATCCCCCTGCAACACATTCCCAGCCCAGCCCAAAGGTTCTGTACTCATAGTCAGGACTTGAGAAACAGCCCTGTTAGCCACCTTCAGCAGACATGCTCCTAGGCCAGCCAACCTGTTTTATACCCTGATATGGTTTGGCTGTGCCCCAGTAAGAAGTAACTGAATCATGATGGCAGATCTTCCCCATGCTGTTCTCGTGGCAATGAATCAGTCTTATGAGATCTGATGGTTTCATAAATGGGGGTTCCCCCGCACAAGCTCTCTTGCCTGCCACCACATAAGATGTCCCTTTGCTCTTCCTTTGTCTTCCACCATGATTGTGAGGCCTCCCCAGCCACATGGAATTGTGAGTCCACTACAGTTATAAAGGAAACCTCTTTCCTTTATAAATTACCCAGTGTCGGGTATGTCTTTATTAGCAGCATGAGAAGAGACTAATACAACTCCTGTCCCAAGCCTGAGAAACAGCCACGTGGTTTGTCCCAACATACACACTCCCAAGTCAAATAGACTTGCATTCATGTCCCAGGTCTGAGAAACAACCCCATGGGCCACCCTGGAAGACATGCTCCAGGCCAACTGAGTAGTTGTATGCCCACATTCTGGGACTGAGAAACAACCACATGAGACACCCCTGGTGGACATTTATACCATCCAAGCAGTTGGATCCACCTCTTGTGCCTGAGAAATAGCTCCTTGGCCCCAACCCCAGCAAGCCAGACTCCAAGTTGCCTGACCCACCATGTGCATGCAGATGCTCTTGATCTAAGAAACAGCCAAGTGAGTCTACCTCCAATAAAACTGCACCATGTGAAGGACCTCTTCAAGGAGAACTACAAACCACTGC